>CABHPH010161114.1:15904-45932 GCA_902168325.1 Peromyscus nudipes
TTTTTTTTTTTGGTTTTTCGAGACAGGGTTTCTCTGTGTAACATTGCGCCTTTCCTGGAACTCACTTGGTTGCCCAGGCTGGCCTCGAACTCACAGAGATCCGCCTGGCTCTGCCTCCCGAGTGCTGGGATTAAAGGCGTGCGCCACCACTGCCGGGTTCTGAGTTTGACTGTTTCTTGCCATTCACTCCTCTTTGGTGTGATTACTACTTTTTGTTCTAGAGCTTTCCAGTGTGTTATTAAGTTGCTAGTATGAGATCTCTCCTGTAGTTTTTTTCTTTTATGTAGGCACTTAGTGCTATGAACTTGCCTCTTAGAAATGCTTTCATTGTGTCCCATAAGTTTGGGTATGTTGTATATTCATTTTCAATGGATTCTCGAAAGTCTCTGATTTCTTCCTTTATTTCTGGCCTGACCCATTTTTCATTCAGTAGAGAGTTGTTCAGTTTTCATGAATTTGTAAGATTTCTGCTGTTGCTGTTGTCATTGATATCCAGCTTTAACCCACGGTGGTCTGATGGAATATAGGATGTCAGCTGGGCGTTGGTGGCGCATGCCTTTAATCCCAGCACTCGGGAGGCAGAGGCAGGAGGATCTCTGTGAGTTCGAGGCCAGCCTGGGCTACCAAGTGAGCTCCAGGAAAGGCGCAAAGCTACACAGAGAAACCCTGTCTCGAAAAACCAAAAAAAAAAAAAGGAATATAGGATGTCATTTCAATTTTCTTGTATCTGTTGAGACTTGCTTTGTGCCTGTACTGGCTGGTTTTGTATGTCAACTTGACACAAGCTAAAGCCTCAGTTGAGGAAATGTCTCCATGAGATCCAGCTGTAAGGCATTTTCTCAATTAGTGATCAGTGGGGGAGAGCCTAGCCCATGGTGGGTGATGTCATCCCTGGGTTGTTGGTCTTGGGTTCTGTAAGAAGGTGGGCTGAGCAAGCCAGGAGAAGCAAGCCAATAAGCAGCTCCCCTCCATGGCCTCTGCATCAGCTCCTGCCACCAGGATCCTGCCCTGTTTGAGTTCCTGTCCTGACTTCCTTCTGTGATGAACAGCAATGCTGAAGTGTAAACCAAATAAACCCTTTCCTCCCCAACTTGCTCTTTGGTCATGGTGCTTTGTCGCAGCAATGGAAATCCTAAGACAGTGTCTAAGTATGTGATCAATTTTGGAGGAAGTTCCATGAAGTGCAGAGAAGAAGGTATTTTTTGTGTGTTTGAGTGAAATGTTCTGTAGGTATCTGTTAGGTCCATTTGGTTTATAACATCTGTTAGCTCCAGCATTTCTCTGTTTAGCTTTTGTCTGGATGACCTATCTATTGGTGAGAGTGGGGTTTTGAAGTCTCCCACTATCACTGTGTGAGGGTTCATATGTGACTTAAACTGTAGTAGTGTTTCTTTTACAAATGTGGGTGCCCTTGTGGTTAGGGCATAGATGTTAAGAATTGAAATGTCATCTTGGTGGAGTTTTTCTTTGATGAGTATGTAGTGTCCTTCCCTATCTCTTCTGATTAGTTTTGGTTTGAAGTCTATTTTGTTAGATATTAAAATGGCTATATTAGTTTGTTTCTTAGGTCCATTTGCTTGGAATGTCTTTTTCTAACCCTTTACCCTGAAGTAAACCCTCAACCACTGATGTTGAAGTATGTTTCTTGGATGCAGGAAAGGATGATTCCTGCTTTCTGGTCCATTCTGTTAGTCTGTTTCTTTTTATTGGGGGGAATTGAGACCATTCATGTTAAGAGATATCAATGACCAATGGTTGTTGATTCCTGTTATTTGTTTGGTGGTGGTGGTGGTGGTGATGGTGTTAGTGGAGTGTGTGTGTGTGTGTGTGTGTGTGTGTGTGTGTGTGTGTTGCTTTTTTTGTTTGTTTTTAACTTATCTGAGATTATTTATCTCCTGTGTTTTCATGGGTGTAATTAACCTCTTTAGGTTGGAGTTTTCCTTCTAGCACCTTTTATAGGACTGAATTTGTAGCTAGACCGTGTTTAAATTTGGTTTTATCATGAAATATCTTATTTTCTCCATCTTTGGTGATTGAAAGTGTTACTGGGTATAGTAGTCTGGGCTGGCATCTGTGGTCTCTTAGAGTCTGCAGCACATCTGTCCAGACCCTTCTGGCTTTTAGAGTCTCCATTAAGAAATTAGGTGTGATTCTAATAGGTCTGCCTTTATGTATTACTTGGTCTTTTTCTCTTGCAGCTTTTTAATATTCTTTCTTTGTTCTGTAGGTTTAGTATTTTGATTATGTATCAACGGGGTCTTTTTTTTTCTGGTACAATCTATTAGGTGATCTGTGTGCTTCTTGTACCTTTATGGGCATCTCGTTCTTTAGGCTAGGAAAATTTTCTTCTATGATTGGTTGAAAATATTTTTTTTTGCCTTTGACCTGGGATTCTTCTCCTTCTATTCCTATTATTCTTAGATTTGGTCTTTTCGTAGTATCCCAGATTTCCTGGAAGTTTTGTGCTAGAAGTTTTTTAGATTTAACATTTTCTTTGACTAACGTGTCCAATTCTTCTATCATATCTTCAATGCCTGAGATTCTCTCTTCCATCTCTTGTATTCTGTTGATTAAGCTTGTCTCTATAGTTCCTGTTTGAATTTCTAAATTTTTCATTTTCAGAATTCTCTCAGTTTAGGTTTTCTTTATTGATTCTATTTCCATTTTCAGATCTTGAACAGTTTTATTCGTTTCCTTCCACAGTTTGTTTGTGTTTTCCTGGATTTCGTCAAGGGATTTATTCATTTCCTCTTTTAGAACAGGCTGTTTTGAGGTCTTTTTCTTGGGCTTCAGTTATGCTGGAATATTGAGGGCCTGCCGTGGTAGGCTGGCTGGCCTCTAATGGAGACATGTTGTCCTGACTGTTATTGATGGTGTTTCTATGCTAGTGTCTAGACATCTGAGATTAGGAAGATTGTAATTCCAGGTGATGATATCTGAGTTTGTCTTTGTTAGTTGGATGTTTTGTTTCTTGGTTTCTGTTTCCTTTCTGGGTTCTTTCTTTCTTTCTTTCTTTCTTTCTTTCTTTCTTTCTTTCTTTCTTTCTTTCTCTCTCTCTCTCCTTCTTCTTCCTCTTCCTCTTCCTCTTTTTCTTCTCCTCTCCCTCCTCCTCCCCCCTTCTTCTCCTCCCCCCTCCTCTCTCTTTGAGAGAATGGTGGCTGTGTATTGCCTGGTAGGAAATTTTCTGTGTCCCTGAAAAGTGTGGCCACTGGGGGTCCCCCAGGTACGATGTGTTTCTGGGTATTGGGAGCTGATGCTTAGGAATGGGGATAGGTTAGTGGTCCAAGGAGGTTCACAGGACAGAGGGAGACAGAGTGTTCCACCAGGACCTGCTTATTTAGTCTCCTTGGAACGGGGCAGAGAATGAAGGAGAAGTCACTCCATGGGGTCTGCTATAAGGCCAGGGGTGAGACTGGGGGATTGGACCTGGAGGAACAGAAGGAGAGGGGAAGATCTGCAGTTAGTCTACCTGCTTTCTTGGTATGAGTGGTCTGTGGGTTAGCAGGGAGTGCCTGCTGGAGTTGGGGGCTGGAATAAAGCAACTAGTTGGGGAAGGGAGGTTAGGAGGGGAAGAAGGTCTGTGAGATCCGTAGGTGATGTCCACAGTGGAGGAAAGAGCTCTGTAGCAGATGTCCTGTTTCAGAGCTAGGAGCGAAACTGGGGGACTGGATTTGGACGAGAGGAGGAAGTAGTTAAGGTGTTTAGTTAGCTATCCTGCTTTCCTAGCCTACTCAGGTGGTGTGTTCCCAGGGAATGTCTGCTGGTGTTGAAGGCTGGGATACTGGGAGGAGTTGGGGGAAGGAAGGTTGGAAGAGAGCTCTATGATCTCTTCAGGATGGAGTCAGAGTGGAAAGGGAGACTGCAGGAGGTGTTCTGCCTCAGAGTTGGGATGAGACTGGGGGATTGGGATGGGAGGAGCCAAAGGAGAGGTGAAGATCCGCAGTCAGCCTACCTGCTTCCCTAGCAGGAGAAAATTGTTCGCATTCTTAGTACTGTGTGCCTGTGACTTAATAGCAGCTTTTTTTTTTTTATGGGGTTAAAAAATAAAAGAAGGCTGGAAATGTAGCTCAGTTGGTAGAATGCTTACCTATCTTGGACAAAGCCCTGAGTTCCATCCCCAGAACCCTATGGATCAGGCATAGTGACACACACCTAGAATCATAACACTTGGTAGGTGGAGGCAGGAGGATCAGAAATTCAAAGTCATCCTGGATTACATAGCCTATCCAAGACTAGTCTGGCTACATGAGACCCCCATATATGTATGTATATATATATGTGTGTGTGTATATATATATATATATTAGTTTTATATATGTGTATATATATGTACACACACAAAACTAAAGAAAGGATACTATTACTCTCACTATATATAGAAATATATATACACATATATATGTATGATATATATCATATATACCATTTTCACTGTAGAATTAACTGCCCCTCACCTCCTGATACTTACAAAACCTGTCTACATTACTAGCGTGTCCCTACTTTTGTGTGGTCCAAGAGACATTGAGCCTGTTTGACCCTCCTCAATATTCACTATGTTCAGAGTCATTAATCAGAACCTAAGAAGCTCTAGGGAAGCTTCAGTATTATGTCTCCTTAGAATGAAAGTCAGCACTGCATAATAAGCTGATATCCCAAGCCAGGAGATACACACTTATTAAAAAGTCACCCTGGGACTGGAGACATGGGTCAGTGGTTAGGAGTACTTGCTGTTTTTGCAGAGGACCCAAGTTCAAGTTCCAGTACCCATGTGGCAGCTTACAACTGTCTGTAACTCCAGCTCTGGAGATCTGTCACCCTCTCTGGCCTCTGTAGACACCAGGCATGCACATATGGCAGAGACATATATGAAGTGAAAATACCATAAAATAAAAATAATTAAATATAAAATAAAATAGTTTTAAAAATAAATAAAAATAAAATAATTTTAAAAAGAAATGCACCCTTTGAAAGTAATAGAGGTACCTGATCCACCAGATATACACATCTCAGTATAGAAGAAAAAGAAATGAGACCTTTAAGTAACCTGATGCTTCCAAAGGAATGCAATAATTCACTATAAACAGAGTCCAAAGAAATTGAAATGAACAAAATACCCCCAAAAAGAACAACCATAAAAAGGTCAGTAAGTTCCCAGAGAATAAGCTATGGATGAATGAAGAGTTCAGGAAAGAGGGATTTTGGATAAGAACCTTTCATATGCCAGGAAATGGAGAGCTCGGTGAATCAATAATACAGACAAAGCCTCAGCAATGGGTCAACCAAACAGAAGGAAGAGTGTGGGCTGTTGAAGAAGACCTGGTCTTTGGAGCTGTCCTGCCAAACACTGAGATTTCATCTCACACCGGTCCAAATGGCAGTCATTAGGAAAACGACATGTGGTTGAGGATGTAGACCAAGGGGCCCTTACATCCTTCTTCCAGGAGGGTAAACTGGTCTAGGCACGTGGAAGCCAGTGTGGTGGTTTCTTTACAAAAGCTAAAAGCAGACCTTCCTGCGACCTGGATGGAAGCCAGAACTACAGAGATGCTTGCACATCAGTGTTTGCCACAGCGCCATTCACAGTAGCTAAGTGATGGACCAATCTAGATGGCCAACAACACAGGGACGGATGAGGAAAAGTGCTTTCTACACACAATGGAAATTTTTTTTTCCATCATAAATAAGAATGAAGTCATTTGTAAGAAAGTAGATGTGACTGGAGAGAGGATCATATTAAGTCTCAGAAACACAAATATTGTATATTTTTCTCTCATTTGTGGGGTCTGGATTTTATATCAATATTTAAAGCTATACTTAAAGTATATGTTCACATATGATATGACTGTAGAAGTCTGTCTATGGGAACAGAAAGAAATGTCAACAGAGAAGACGAGGGGTATGAGGACAATATGCTCAGAATATAATATAGACCTATATAGAGCTTAAGAACAAATTTAAAATCAAAAGAGTGTGATCACAGTGATACAAAAAAGAGAAAAATGGAAAAATAATAATGAAAGAATTGGCGACCTGTGTGGCAACATTAAACTGAATGAAGCTTCATCATTTATAAAATACCTGAAAACCAGAAGAAAAAAAGTTCAGGAAAATGCATTTGATGTAATAACAGCAAATGATTCACCTAATGTTGGGACAGATATGTATATCCGTGGATAGGAAGTTTAAAGGACACTAAAAACCATGAAGAAAATATCACCACAATGTGCTATAGTCAAACTGTCAAAAAATCATTTTAAAGTCTGCAAGAAGAAAAGTACCAAGCCACATGCAAAGATGTCCTCTCTAAACTGATGGATTTCTCAGTACAGATAGATGCTGTAGGCCAGAAAGGAATGAAAAGACATATTCTAAGTCTGGCAAGAAAATAACTGGCCAAGAAAATTAGAAAATTGGACAGAATTAGAAATCTTCATGTCAAGAGCCAGAATCAGAAAGACAGACAACTATGTGCTGTCTTGTACAGAAAGTCCAAAAATTTTAAAAAGACACAGAAGTAGACCAGCAAGAGACAGGAAGGTGACAAGAGAGGTCAACAGGGGTGTGTAGATGAGATCAAAGCAGATCATAGCCTGTGTAACTTTTTACATGTATACAGAGATGAAAGAAATGAACATGACTCCAAACAGGATTACCCGTCAAGGCTATCTGAAAAGGTATAGAAACTATAATCAAAGAAATAGCAATGGGTTCCAGGAAATAAGACTGTTTTTTTTTTAATGTGTATGAGTGTTTGCCTGCACGTATGTGCACTATAGACGTACCTGCTGCCCACAAAGGCCAGAAAAGCATGTTAGATCTCCTGGAACCAGTTGCTGATGGTTCTGATCCATCATGTGGCTACTGAAAATGAAACCCTGGTCGTCTACAAGCTCAGCAAGTGCTCTTAGCTACTGAGCCATTTATTTCTTTGGACCCTAGAAAATCTGAATATTAATCTTTTCAGATTGCGAGGAAATATTAATTCAACAAATGCCTTTGAGACAATTTAATATCCTTATTCAAAATAAAATGAAACGCAATCCTTGCCTCATACCTCATACATGAAATTTATGTAGAAATAGAGCTTGACTTAACTATAATAGCTAAAAAAAAATCTCTCAAAGAAAGTATAGAGAAAAATCTTTATGGCCTTGTATTAGATAGGATGGAATAACTGGGAAAATATTTGTAAATCATACATTTGATTACAAATGTTTATTTAGATGATATAAGGCAAAAAGCCTACAAAAACACATATATGACTAGAAATTTAGATCCTGAAGATATAATTCTCAGACCTCATTATCTGCAACCAAAGAAATAGGCAAAAGATTTGAGTAGATACTTTACCAAAGCCATACAAGTGGTAAATAAAACATAAAAAGATGCCCAACTCTGTAAGTCACCAGGGAAATATAATTTAATGCCTCAGTGAGAAGCCAGGCATAATAGCTCCCAGTTGGGAGGCCTGGGATACACAGTGAGTCCCAGGTCAGCCAAGTCTACAGAGTAAGACCCTATTTCAAACAACAAAGCCTCAATGAGTTGCCACTACTTCTTTCTAAGAATGGCCAGGAATTAAAGGAGCTTGAAAAATGAAATCAAGGATGGGAATGTTCATGTTTACTTCTGACAGACCTGAAAAATACTGCAGCCACTTTGCCACACAACTTAGCAGTATCTATGAATGTTAGACACTGCATGCATTTAACATTTGATGAAATGATTTCATGCCTAGGTACACAGACTGAGAAATGTCCACAAGAGCCTTTAATTGAACATTTATAATAGTCTTATCCATAATTTACAAAGTTGGAAACAGTCTGAATGTATACAGGTTAATTTATGGATAAAGTGTGATTCATTCCTATAAGAGAGTAAACAAGTTGACTAATATACACAGGACATTTGTAGATCTTAAAAGCATCGTGAGGAGTAAGAAAGCAGATTTTAAAGGCCTGAGATTCCACTTGCAGGTCATTTCGAAGAATGCAACACTGTAGCGACACTGTAGCAACAGAAAGCACGCAGGGCATGCTGGGAGCTGGGAATCAGGGTAAGAGTTGACTGAGAAGGGACCCAATCACTTTCTAAAAGTTTTTTTTGGGGGGTGGTGGTGGTGGTTTGAGAGAGTTTCTCTGTATAGCCCTGGCTGTCCTGGAAATTGCTCTGTAGACCAGGCTGGCCTCGAACTCAGAGATCACCTGTCTCTGTCTCCTGAGTGCTGGGATTAAAGGCATGTGCCACCACTGCCCTGCAAAAGGATTTTAATTATGTGTATTTACGTATGTCTGTGTGAGTGCGAGCGAGGGTATCCACAGAGACCAGAAGAGTGTGTAAGATCCCCTGGAGCTGGAGTTGTAGAAGTTGTGAGCCACCTGATATGGGTGCTGGGAACTGAACTCTTAACTGCTGAGCCTCTGTAAGAGCAGTATATACTCTTAACTGCTGAGCCATCTCTCCACCTCTCCCCTAACCCCACACCAACAGAAGTTTTTAGGATAATGGCAGTATTCTATATCTTGATTTTGGTTGGATTTCATTACACAAAATGACCAAGTATACGATGGGCAAAAATCATCAAACTATATATACAGTAAAGATGGTGAAGGGTGGGACTGGTATCATTATGAAGCTCTTAGATCCTAATCTGTGGTCAGAATTCCACAGACACACAACGTGAAAACACAAGTCCAAATAGACTTGCTATTTGGAAGTCTAGAGCTAAGTGTGAGAAGCAGCAGAGTTAAGAAGTAGAAGCCTTTGGAAGGCTGGAGGTCAGGTGTGGGAGTGGAGCTGGCAGTTAATCACATGTTCTTGTTTTGATAAATATCAAGATTATAGATTTCTTTAAAGTGAAAATGGTTGAGATGAAAGGGTGCTTCAGTCTAGTGGAGAAAAATATCTGTAATACTAAAGCATCACAGAACAATAGAAATTAAAATTCCTCCAGCAGCCATTGGTTCTTTTTTTCTTTCAATGCAATTAGAACTGTCTAGGTATAGGAAACTCCATCAGGCCCATAGCTACATCCCACAGCCTAGGTGACATTCAATAGGACCCCATTGGAAGGCCATTGTTTGCAAGCAGTTGTAGATGTTCAAACAAACTGTGTCGAATCTGAAAAGCACATTGTTTCCCCCAAGAGAATGTACACCAGCAACATGGCAGACAGACTGGGCGATCTCAATGTGTTGAGCTATGTACTATGCCTTTTGCACTCTTCCTTATGTGGGTTATACCACTTTTCACATTTATTGTGTATGTTTATGCACATAGGTGTGAGTGCAATGAGCGTACACGGAGGTCAGAGGATAACTTGCTAGAGTACTTCTTTCTACCATTTGGGCCCCAAGGACTGAACTAAAGTCATCAGCCTGGTGGCAAGCATCCTTACCCACTAAGCCATCTCACTGGCTTCCTCAACAACCCTTTAAAACAGACCAAACGTACAATTATTTAGTTTCCCTCCAAAAGACAAAACAGCACTGTTACATGGGAGTACATCCAAAGTTAGCAAAGTTATAAAGAGCTCACTTAGAGATCAGTTTTGAGATGTGGAAGGGCCTCGGGATGGAGTGGGATCCATCTTCACCCAGTGGGAACTTTGGAAGGAGGTCTGGTTTCCCGCCTTCATGGGCATATGCAAGCATTTGCAGTGGAACTTTGCTAAATTAAATACTTCTGCATTCACACCAAAGAATTTACTAGGTTCAAACAATGTGAATGTCTATGAATGGATACTATTTAATTTTAATACTAATGGCTATGTGCCATTGAAAATGAGGCCACTCAGCTTCCATGTGCTTATAAGGGACCACTGTTCAATTGTAACCTAAAATGGCAAAAGCCAGAGTTGATACAATACCAGATATGACATCACACACAGACATACAATAATAGAAAACAATATATTTTATATATTATGTATAATAATATTTACATATGTATTTAGAAAATGTCATTAGTCTATGGGGTAGACAATAAAGCTTTTAGTATTGCAGAGGACCAGAGCAACAAGAGATATCATTTATTTTTGATTCTTGTATCATACACATTAGTTACAAATCAAATGGTAAAGATTATTTTGAAAACACTTGGCTTATGGCAAGGTTCATTCCAGATTTTGTACTGTCTTTTCTGGAAAGTACTTCAGCAGAGACTGGGGACTGACCAGTTGACTAGGGAACAGAGACTCCTTTGTTTAGCTGTTTGGGTTTGGGGTACCAAGGCTAAAGCCCCATTCAGCACTACATGCTGAACTATGGAGCCTTGCCTCTTCGCCTCCAGGAAGAATGTTCTAAATTTGTTTGAGATAGGTTCTCACTATGTAGCCTGGGCTGACCTCAAACTCATGATCCTTCTGCCTCAGCCTCCTAAATTCCAGGATTACAGGTGTGCCCTTCATGCCCAAGAAGGCTTTGCTGTTGGAATTTGTTGTTGGGAATTGAACCCAGAGCCTTTAACACACTAAGCAAGCTCTCCTCTGTGGAGCCACACCCACAACCCTTCACGAAGACTTTTAAGCAAGAATTTCTCATATATGAACATGACCTTGAGATACCATGAAGGATAAAAATGAGTAGGACAGGACAGAGACTCAGCTCTTGTGGAAGGAGAAGTCACTGAGATGGAGAAAGGGAAGGAGAGGTGGGTTCCGTTCTCTTCCCGTGTTCATTTGTTTTCTGTTCTTTATAAATAGGATGAGGTCACGCCTCTTGTTTTGACAAGTCACAAATCTAGAAAACATATTTTTTAAAAAATAATAAAACTAAGCAAAGTATTAAATACTTCTTGAGTAAAATGTTCAACTCTACACCTCCATAGCTCTTCTGTCTTCTTTCTGTTCCTTTGTTTGGAGCTTCCGAAAAGGCATAGATGAAATGTTAAGTTGACATGTGTTAGCCATAGTTAAACTGCTCCAGACAGCCCTGCCAAGGTGGATGCCGAATTTCCAAAGCTTGAACAGGGCATCAGAGAGCATTTTGCCCCACAACGCAAGAGTTTCTTTTTAGTTTTCCTTTTTCCTTTTTTTCCCCTTTTTCTTTCTTTTTTTGGGGGTGGGTAGGTGGGTTCCGAGACAGGTTCTCTCTACATTGCCTTGGCTGTCCTGGAACTCACTATGTAGAACAGGCTGGCCTTGAACTCACAGAGATCCAACTGCCTCTGCCTCCCGAGTGCTGGGATTAAAGGAGTGGACCACTATGCTTGGCACAAGTGAGTTTCTATTCCTTCCTACGGGAAAACACAGTAGCACTGGCAAGGTGAAAAGACAGCTAGATAAAAAACAAAAGTCTTGTCCGCTGCTTCTCATGATTCCAACACTTCTCCGAGGCTATAGTTTGAAACCCATTTTCTAAGGATATCCTTCCAACCCCTTAACCAATCACGATTTGGTGGTGGTGGCAGGGGAGGGGATGTTGAGTCATCTTAAAGGACAGAGGTTTAGAAACATTTCATTGTTGAAGTGATCCAAACCCGTGCAGGCCATCTCTTCGTCAAAATCCCACTTGCTGCTCCTGCTGGGCAGAGAGTATTGCTGCTGAGGATGAGAGCCGTAGGTGAGCAGAAAGGGGTCCTGCTGAGATGAGTGGTACGTGAGGGAAGGCATATAGCTGTTGAAATCCATAGGCACTTTCTCTTCATAAGGCTCACCTCCTGGATTGGACCACAGCGGATGACAGCCAGTTTGGGCTTCAGGGGCCTCCAGTGGAATCTGTTGGGGAAAGGGCTCCAAAGAGCTCTGCGAGGGAAAGAAGTCGCAGGGCCAGCTGGTCACGGGCAGAGGATAGCTGGGATAGCAGGACTCATCGCTAGGATTTCTCCCTAAGGCGGCAGCATTTTTATTCCAGGCTTGTAAGTCGTCATAATCTGTGTAGACCCCAGGGACAGGAGGCTGAAACTGGTCTTCAGTACTGTAGAGCCTTCCGCTGGAGAATTTGAATTTCTCATAAAGCTGAGTGGAGTCCAAGGTGGAAGTTGGATCTTCCAGCTCAGTGGTTCCCCCCAAATCGTAACTCTTGGGGAAGGATAGGCAATCATTCAGGGAGTTCTGCTGGGGGGCGTTAGCTATTAAAGGTGTGCTGTAACTGCTGGGCAGTTGGACGCCTTCCTGGAATGACCAAGTTAAAGGTAAACTTCCCTGACTCGGTATTTCACCTGGAAGAACCTGGAAAGGGAAATGAACAGTCGCGTTAATAAGTTAAGCAAATCCACATGGCTACCCCCGGCACCCCCGAGTTATCCTGCAAGTATCCCTCGATAAGATTGCCTTCATTCCTTGCATACTTCGACCATAGTCTCTCTATAGCTGCTGAGAACCTTCGAGGAGACACTGACTCCTATTCCAGTTTACAACTTTCTAACCTGTGAAAGGCCAGATGTACTCCGTGGATGTTTAGTATGCGTCATGCTCAGGTATCAGATATCTAACTGCCTTTTTGCAACATTTATAGGAGGCTATTAAAAAAACCAAACCAACACATACACACACGCACGCACGCACGCACGCACACACGCACACACGCACACATGCACACACACACACACAAAACAAAACAAAACAAAAGAAACCCCTGCAGATTCAAAGATTCATACTAGTCCTGGTACAATTCTCAGGGCTAACCCTCACCCCTACTTCCACCTCTTCCTTTTTCTTCTTCCTGACCTAGACTAGTCCAGTACTTAGTGTGAGAGACCATGGTATTGTTGGATTCATTTGTTTTTCTCCTTTAGAGAGTTTTCTCTGAGCTCATGGAAACTACACGGAATAGGACATAAACCGGTCAGCATCAATTTTTTTTTATATAGACGGAGTAACCATATTATCCCTGAGGAGAACTATGTTATCCCATAGGAGAAGAAGCTGCTAGCTAGCTCTTTATATAAGCTCTCCCCTCATAAGAAGATAGTCTGAGGGAAGGAGAGAAAGATTCTGTTTAAGTAAAGTGCCTGAGATGCCCTCTGGCTGAGATGAACCATGAGGACCAGCCATGGGGATTTGGGAGCTCAGGTCCCTTGTAACAGATTAAATCACGATTCCTTCTAGATAAGGTACACTTAGAGCTTTCCAAGCAGGAATTAGAACTACATCAAACAGACAAACCTGTAATGCTATGAGGCCCTCGGAGGGGTGTGCTTCTTGACAGTCTCCACACTTCCCTCTACCACTGGAGTGGCCATCATTTTCAGGAACTTTTTTTTTTTTAACAGAGTCTCACTATGTAGCCCAGGCTGGACTCAAACTCTGGATCCCAACTGCTGGTGTCCCAAGAACTGGGATCACACTAGAGATCACCCAGCTTAACAACTGATTGTTTAGATCAACAGTTCTCAACCTGTGGGTCACAACCCCTGGGGGGTTGCATATCAGATATCCTGCACCTCAGATATTTGCATTATGATTCATAACAGTAGCAAAAATTAGAGTTATGAAATAGCAACAAAAATAATTTTATGGTTGAGGGCTCACCACAACATGAAGAACCGTATTAAAGGGTCAAGCATTAGGAAGGCTGAGAACCACTGATTTAGATGAAATTAGTCAGACCCATTCAGGGTGGTATGGCCGTAGACCATCTGATTATTTAGACAAGCTAAGAAAACAATCTGTTCTAGGGATGTCTGGAAACTTGAAAACAAAAACTCCAAAAGCATAAGGCTAGAAACATTTTGTGAAGATTATTTTGATTAATTCTGAGTTTATTGGAACTAAAATGTAGAGCTGCCAAATATGAGTTAAATACTGATTCAAGCTCCTTTTTAAAAACTCGCATTAAGGATGATGCATCTATGATCATATTGAATATTTGCAAGCCTGTTTCAAATATGGTAATAAAATAAAATAAAAAAATAAAATCTCAGATTCAATTTGCTCAGTGGATGCCGTGCTTGCTTATAGACAGGCCAGATAGGAGAATGTTTGCTTTCAGTGGTCAGTGAAGGACGGAGGTCATCCACCACGCCCACTGCAGGGGTGAGGCCTGGATGCACAGTGAGCTCGCCTGGGGCAGCTGACCTTTGTTTCTGGGCTCCCCTTCATCCGCAGGGAGCCAGAGGCAGATGCCATGTGTACTTTCTTCATTGCTCTCCTCGCCTCCGCTTCCAGCTTGGTTTCTGGCTTGGGATGGTCATGCTCTCCTTTCGACTAAAAAGAGGCAAAGTAGTAAAAACGAAACAAAAAATGAGTCACTGGATCGCACTTCACAGGGCGTAGCTTTCGTTCTCTGTCCTTCCTCTCCTGGGACCTGATGTTAGCAAGGCCGGGTGGCCGCGGCAGAACTCTTCCCAAGCTCACGGTGCTCACCCCGGCCTCCTGTCCTATGAGGTCGCTTCTTTATGTGGAGCCTGCCTCCCATCATGTATGCCAGCCATGCTCGTCTTCTCTCAATCTTTGGCACAGTGCTTACATACCTACCGTTATTATCACCCCAGTTGACAGAATAAGAAATTAATGAGGCCTAGAGAAGGGATGTCGCTTGGATAACCTCTCTCAGTTAGCGGGCCCAGGGTTCCCACAGTCAAGCTAGGAGCCCAGTATGAAACATTCAGCCCTTGAGTGAGCTGGCGTTAAGGGGCTGGTAGCTGGAGTTCAGCCACTGTGGGAACAGCTACGTCACAGCTGGCCAAATGCTCCAGAGCGAGACCATGTCTTCGGGAGAGCTGGCTTGTCAATCCTCCACGGACAGTCTGACACCAGAGCCCACTCTTCACCTTTTACATCCGGGTCTGACTGGTGTTTCTTACAAACCTTGCAGAAAGCTGGGGTTTCCCGGAGGAATCAAGGGGTTCCTGCGTGCAGAGCTAGTGCCGAGTCAGCACTGGTACCCAAGCTGGGGTCTGTGGACAGTACGAGCTGAATGGGGCCTGTTGTAGTCTAGGAGTCCACGGCTAGGCATCCTCCTCAGGAGTGGAGGGGCTCGGCCTTCCGGGGTTTCCGTGCTCCACCCCTGGTGAAGTAGGATGTGGGCTCTCCCAGAGGGTGGGCACAGTCTCATATGCCCCTATACCCACAACCGCTGATAAAATTCCTCCGTAGAAAACACGATAGACACCTGCCACATGAAAGGGAAGCCGAGTTAATACCTTGAACCCTACCTGGAAAAATATGAAGCGGCCGTCGTGCCTCCAGAAGTTGGTGACCGGAAAGCCCCCGTGGCCTCGGCAGGGAATAAGCTTCAGAGGGCCGTTGCAGTTGGGACAGCTTTTCCCTACAGAAGAAGCAGGGAGAGTAGCTGACTAGACCACACGGGCTGCTGACTTCTGAGTCTGAGCTGCCCTGCTGGCTTTCGGCTTTGGGTCCAGGATAAAGGAGAAGACACCCCACTCACCCACCCCCCCCCCCCCCCCCAACCCCCACATCTCACCCAAGATCAGTACTCTATCTACCAATGGCCAACTGGGCTCACACATGGATACAATCAACAGCTGCCTGACAAGTGGGATTATTTTACAGGCCAAAGCATTCGGCGCAACAGAAGTTGCCCCTACTTATTTACTAATATCAAGTATTCTTTATATAGAAAAGTATTTTATTTGATGATCAGTAACTCCGGTTTAAGGGGCAAAGCCACATGGGAGAGAAAGGACAGTGCCACTAACTTTTCTCTAAGTTGTAAGTGACTGAGAGGAAGTTTTGAAAACACGTTACTAGGAAAGAACGGGGTGTAAAGTGGGTACAGGAACATTGGAAGTATCTATTTAACAATCCAATGAATATGATTTTAAAAAAAATAAGAGTGAACATCTCCACAGGTAATTATGTCATAAATCTTAGTGAACAAAGTTGAGTTTATAAATTTAAAATTTAGTCTCGCTGCGCCACTCACGAAGCACACGTTCACTGGGATCTCGCCGGGACTCAGGTGCCAGGCAGCAAGTCTGTGAACTAATTTCTCCTGAACTTTCCATGAGTCAATCTCTCTCCAAAGCAACGGGGGCATTCATGGAGGGCACACGGGAGGCCTTGTAGGCAGAGGTGGGAGAAAGGGGAGGGGTGGCTCTCTCTTAGAGAGTTCTCCATCAGAATGCCTTGACTGTCACCTAACTCCAGTGGGAGGGTTGCCTGGGCCCCTGGGACATGTCCGCCCTGGCTGGGACATCCAAGTCGACTCCCGGCCTCCTTGCTGCGGTCCCCAAGCCCCACTCACTCTGCTGCTTCTGCCGGGCTTTGTCACAGATGGCAGGCCTCAGGTAGATCTTGCGGCCCTCCTCGGTGGAGCAGTCCCTGCTACACACCACTACCCCCAGGCAGGACTTCTTGAGGATGCGGGAATTGTGGTTGTTGGTGTTGCGCATGGCCCAGCTGCTCAAGTGGCGCTGTGCGTTCCTGTCCTCCGAGCTGTAGATGTGTTTCACATACGAGTCCGGCCACTCCCGGAACCAGTCCGTCTTTTTCACATTCTGACAGAAACACAAAGATTCTGTTAGAGTTTCATCCGGAAAACCCACCCGTCCGCCTCTGTAGAGTGAATAGATGTAAAAGATATCCCGGCCACTGCGGCAGAGCAAGATGCCCTTGGTAGAGCCTGACCCGAATTTAATTCTGGTGGTGGGATCTGTGAGCACAAACAGTGGTTCTCAACCTTCCAGTGCTGCGACCCTCTAATACAGTCCTCATGTGGTGACCCCCCCACCTGAACCATAAAATCATTTTTGTTGATACTTCATAACTACACTCTTGTTACTGTCGCAAATCATAATCTCTGCATTTTCTGATGGTCTTAGGTGACCCCTGTGAAAGGGTCATTTGATTCCCTAGAGGGGTCGCGACCTGCAGGTTGAGAACCCCTGGCAACACACTCGTGGTAGCATGTCTGCTGTGTCTATCAAGCACTTGGTCTCTTGCAACAAGAGGAGACAGAATTTAGCTCTTCTGAATTCTGCTGTTTCTCCAGCCATTGGTGATAACAGTAAGGGCCATTTCTCCGCAAGAATTTTTAAGGGTGAAGTCATCTCACCATGCTCTTTCATAACAACTATGGAAAGCACAGTGAGATAATGTCTCATACCACACTGGTTACCATCCCGGGAATTACAAAGTCACCGGAGATAAGCAATGCAGAGAGAGCTCTGGTTCAAAGAGGTCTGGAAACTCACTTTCTCCTCCATGGACAGTTTCCTTGTTTTTCTCCACCCCTCAGACATGCAGAGGACTCGGGATGAGCCTGCCTGCTTACCCAGTGCTGCCCTGCTCCCTGCATGTGGACATCTGAGTGGACTGTGTTGTGCAAGGTCAGAGCTGTGGCTCAGTGGGTCTCGAGTTCCAATTCGGCAAGAGAAAGAGCTCTAGAGGCTGGCTAACACATGTGTGGTGGCTATGCATGGACTGTCAAAGCAGTCATGGTAGCAGATTTCATTTAAATTTTGAAGCACAATAAAGTCACACTAAAAAAGGGGGGGGGGTCCTTAGAGCATAAGTCATTTGTTTTCTGCTCTGTTACTGCATGTGTAAAATAGGGATGACGAGACTCTCCCACTTCAGGAGTTCTGGGGATTAAATATTGTACATGTAAGACTTGTCACAGCATCTGGGCTATATAAATAAACGTAGTGACCGGGTGTGACTCATTTCCCCAGCCCTACAATGGTGACTGATGCTGCATGTGGCAGATCCTGCCCAGCTCTTAGAATGAGAATCATCCTGGTTTGACCGTGCCCATCATCATGACTCTCAGAGACCTGACATAAAAAATCAGAACAGTTTTCATTTAGAAGATTCTCAGAGATTGTGGTAGAAGATTCTGAAAAAGCCAGAAAAAGAAATCAAGGTACCAGTCCTTTGCTTTCCCAACAAGAATACACAACACAGAATATTAATTAGCAAAACCAAGGAATGTCTGAAGAGAGACTGAGACGAACATCAGTGCCAGGATGGATGAGCATCCCCACCCCCCAGCCCCCCACCCCGCCCTCGGGTTAGACTTCTGCCCCAGAGGGAGGGGATAAATCAAGCCTGTGTCGCTGGAGGTGTCCTCGAGGCCCAGCAGGCAGCTGCAGAACCTCCCTATTGGAAAACACAGCCAGGGAAGATGCACTGACTATCTGCTTTTTCTTGGGAACTGTGACCTTGATGTGGTTCAGTGTCCACATAAGAAGCCCCCTGGAACCTCAACATCCGCCGTCTTCTCTTCCTGCTGACTGAAATTCTAATCTCTGCTTTCCATCTCAGAAAAGCATAGCAGAATATTTTTCTTTACTTTTTAAAGATTTATTTTATGATTATATGTTTGTGTGGGGAGTGGTGTGTGCACCTGAGTGCAGGTACCCATTTTGAGAGCTGAGAACTGAACTCCAGGCCTCTGCAAAGAGCAGTAAGCACTCTTAACCTCTGAGCTACCATTCTAGCACCAAGTATTTTACTTTTGAAATAATTAAAATGCAGATTAAAACACTAAAATATAGATTTACCTTTAATCATTTTAACTATAAAGAATTGGTGGACTTGATTTGTATTGTTCTTATATGACACACAGGTATCAAGACCAAGAAGATAAGGGGGTCAGACACTTAGAGGAAAGCAGGGATTTCTATGGGAGCGCCCCACCCACCCACGCCCGCCAAGGTCAGAACTACAAATCTCATGAGCCAGGAGAAGTGAAATGTATCCATGAGAACCCCTCTGATGTTCTGACCAAAGCAAAGACTTCATGTGTGTGGAGGAAGAAGTGACCCTCAACATCTTTGAAGCTATTTCTTCTCAAATGGCACACCTGATGCCTTAGTTTTCTAGTTCTGTTAATAAGGCAGTAGTGTATGAAGTGAGGAACCTACTAAAAGGAAGTGTGAACGAATGAAGCTCTTCTCTTGGCTTATTCATTCTGTCATTTGCCTGGACTTTCAGTGGAATCTTTGACAGCTTTTTATATTAAAATTGGAAGGATGGTGGATCCAGATGCTCCAAATAGCCAAGAACCAAAGGAAGAAGAGGAGGGCGTTTCTGAAAGCCCATGCAGTTTGCCATCAGGAATGTGAAGTTTTAAAATCAAGACTACCGCTTTTTAACCTTGTTAGCAATTCCCAGAAAAATGGTCTCTTCTTTTCAGAACCTTTGTTAATTTAATTCCTAACTTTTCATAAAACACTTTCTTCTTTTTAAATACTTTGTTTACTTTAATTTCTAACTTTTCATGAGTAACTCTTTGTTTTTGCTCTCGGTTAAGAAGTTTATAATTGAAAGGGAACATCCTTAAGTTTTCCAACATGTCACATCGAACAAATTTATATTTTATCATCTCCTGGGTAGCTTCATTAGGAATTTAATTGATATTTCTATGATTTCTCTGCATACTTTTTTACAAGGAAATTTAATCCTATAATGTATTCAGTACCTTTTAGCTGCGTGGGACACTCCTTATATGACCTTCATTTTAATTTAATTTAGTCATTTGGAGTTTTAATAGGCTATCAAAAATTATATATTACTATTATATAAAGCTAATAAAATCAAATTCCTAAATTAGGTATCAAAATATTCACATTATGAGCAAGGGGAGGTGGGTTTTGTCTGTAATTCTAGCAGCTGGAAGGCTGAGGCATGAGGATTGTTTCCAGGCCAAGGCCAGCCTGGGCTATAGGGAGAGACCATCTCAAAAAATAAGAAGAAAGAAAGAAAAAAGAAAAAAAGCCAAAATTTTACATCATGTTAATACATTAAAATTCATTTTCATTCTTAGTACAGTCTCCTCGTGTATAAAGCAACTGTCTTCCAGCATAAATAGCTTACTACTTATTAATCCTTTACATTACTCTCTCCAAATAGAACAAGGACATCATCTAGCCCAAGTTAGTTTTAGAATTACTACGTAGCCAAGGCTGGCCTTATGCTGGGATCACAGGAATACAATACCATACTCGCACCCAGCTTTTCAAACACTTTAAGAGAATCAGGTAAAGGAAAAACTAATGTTACTTACTAAAAACAAAACAAAAATATGTCAGGTGTGGTGCACACCTTTAATCCTAGCACTCAGGAGGCAGAGGTAGGCAGATCTCTATGACTTCAAGGCCATCCTGGTCTACACAGCAAATTCCAGGCCAGCCAAGGTTATTTAGTAAAAACCCGATAACAACAACAGCAGCAAAAGGAAAGAAAATATACTGTCATTCTGACCCTCACAGATAACTTCTTGAGTGAATCTGCCTCTCTGGGCCAGCTGTAGATGGATGGAGTTCTAAATGTCATCAGGAGCCAACCAATATCTTTGCATCAGGAATTGCTAATAATCCTGCCATTTCTCATCTAAGGAAGGAAGTTCCACATTGCTAGGTCATGTTCCTCCCCCTCTCATGCTCTCTTTCATGTCCCTCTCCTCTCTTCTCTCTTCCCCTTTCACTTTCCCATCCTACTACCCAAGCCAAAGGTGTGTGGTGGGTGAGAGTCTATCGCCACTGATGCAGGAATGTTCCCAACACCATCACACCAGAAGCTCTGGGCGGCAGAGCCCCAGACCTAGTAACAAGGGCTTCAACCATCTCGGGCGTCCAAATAGGTGGAGCTGTCCCAGGAGAGCTTGAGAGCCTGGAGGTCAAGCAGGAGGTGGGCAAAGAGGGTGAAATTCTGGATGTCTGCATGAGAAACAACATGACCTAGCCATGCAGGACAATAGTAAATTGATGAGGAATCCAGAATCAGGTTTGCCTGTTACCTCTCCAGCACTCAGCACATCTGATTGTGATTACGTGCGGGCACCTGAATCTATAGGGAGTTCAGACAGCCGAGATTTGGGGCTTACCCTCTGTGGAGAAGAAAATTTTGCTGGCTAAAATCTTGATCCAGCCATAAACTAATTGGAGCTATAGCCCCTTCACATGCAACTCTACTGTTGTAAAGAATGTTTTCTCTGCGGAGAAACTGAAGTGGACTCAAGCCTTGGAACTGGGTGGACAGTACAGCTCTGTGAAGCTCAGTGAGAATATACTTAACCAGCGTGCATGGAGCCCTGCCTTTGCCCACAGTACTACAAATCAAAGTGAAATTAGCTAGGCATCGTGATACCTGTAATCTCAGCTAGGGCAAAAGCAAGAGGATCTTGAATTCGTGGCCACCCTGAGCTACATAATGAATTCAAGTCCAGCCTGGGCTACATAGTGAGCTCTAGCCTCAAAACAAACAATCCAAACAACAACATCAAAACCACCACCAATAAGACAACCAGATTGGAATTGTGTGAATAAATGTCTTAGTGTTGTTTGGGCCATGGGTTTGACCTGACAACTGCCCAGTGTTCAGGAACAAAATGATTAAGGTGTCCATGTGTTACTGAAACAACCCTTCTTCAGCTTAGGAAAGCCAGCTGCAGTGAGAACAGCAGATTCTCCATTCTCTGTGAAATGACTACTATTTAGTAGAAAAGGGCATTGAGTGTCTCCTCAGTTTTCAGCCAAAAAGGAAAAAAAAGTTACATTTTTATCTCTCAAGTGTCATAGCCTGTGTGACGAGTGTGAGACTCTCTGGGACCATGTAATCCACATTTTGAGTGCAAGTAAGACAAGACCAACACCAGACATCTGCTGCTTGACCAAGATAACTCTACAGTGAGACTGATTTTGCAGGTACAAATGTAATTTAAAGGGAACAGAACAGGAAAGTGTAACTGGCGTAGTACACTGTCCTGGAAACAGACTTCCATCCATGATGGTGTAGTCAAGCGCCTGTGCTTCCGGGTTGATGTAGTGGGTGTATTAGGAGAAATGGAAAGTTGGGCATGTGGGCTCACAGCAGGAACCCCACCACTCAAAAGGCAGAAATCACCAATTTGAGGCTAGCCTGGTCTATGACGTGGACGCCAGATCAGCTAAGTAAAAGCTATACAGTTCCAACTAGCTGGGAGGCTGAGGCAGGACTATTTCTATGAGTTCAAGGCCAACCCAAGCTACATAGTGAATTCTAGCCCATTCCAGAGTGAGACCCTGTCTCAAAAACTTAAATAAATAGGGCTGGAGGGACTGTTCAACGGTTAAGAACTCTTGTGGCTCTTCCAGAGGAACTGGGTTCAATTCCCAGTACCTACTTGGCAGCTCACTGCTGACTGTAACTCCAGTTCCAGAGAATCCACTGCCCTCTTTTGGCCTCCAAGGGCACCAGGCATGCATGTAGTACACAGACACACTCACAGGCAAAACACTCATACACATTAGAAAGAAAGAAAGAAAGAAAGAAAGAAAGAAAGAAAGAAAGAATGAAAGAATGAAAGAATGAATGAATTAAATAAATATGAATAAACAAACAAATGAAACCACCCACCAGGCCCAGGCTGACAATTCTGGAATCCCTGGCTATCAGAATCAATGGGTACAGAAGAGACCCCTGCATGCTGAAGCAGCATTTTCAGAGGAGGAAAAGGAATTTGAGGAGAGGCAGATAATTCTCAGGGGCCCTACAAGTAGAGAGAGGAAGAGCTGGAACTCAAGTCCAGGGCCAGTGCCTCCAGGTCCTCAGTTTCCCATTGGGTACCCTCTGCCTTCAGATTGCTCCGAAAAAACACAAGCCCTTCTGTTGAAAGTGCCCCAAGATCTTTCATTTTTCACCTTAACTGGTTGTAGATACAATTCCAGAATTTGAATAAACCCAGATCTGGATGGAATCGTGTCTGCTCAGATCATACTAAAGGATGTTTGCACTTTTAATTATTGCCCTGAGTTTTATAAGTCGAATAGCTTTTCCATAAGCAACCTTTCCCCCTGCTCACTAACTGCAAAGGATCTGTTTCCAGAGCAAGAGTGTACATGTTCTCTGTGGACTTTCCTGTGTGGTGGCCTAAGGAGTCAAGAATGCTTTGGAGTTTGGGAATTCATGCTGGAACAAGAGCTTTTGGGCCCTGAGTTTCCCTCAGGGAAGTGGTTCTTCCTCTTTTTTATGGAGCTGATGAACAATATTGGTCCTCTGTCCAGGAAAATTGCATGTGTTTTTTTCCTTTTCCTTTTTAAGGTAAGCCTCGGACTTGTGGTGGGTCCCCTGTCTCTGCCTCCCATGTGGTGGGGTTACAGGCATGCTATACCACACCTGGAGAAATGCATGTCACTACACAGGGTTGCCCCACCTATGCATTTCTCCAGGTGTGGAGTTCTTCCACATCCACCGACCTCAGCTCTAGATATTATCCTCAGCTCACATTCTGGGGGTGGAAGCATGAAATTAAAAATAGGTAGAAATATGGGCCATTGAACCAACAGCAGTTAAAATTTACTCTAAAGTTCCCCTAAAACAGCTGCAGCGATTGCAGTACAAATCATGAGCAACTCCCAACGCAAGTCCTGAGAACGGATGTTTGCCTGCCTTGTGATGGCGGATTTGCCCCCTTGAATGAATGGGTATATTTCCTGTCTTTCAGCTTTCTCAATAGTCCACCAAAGGAGACCTCAAGGGGAAATTAAGAGAAAACAGAGAATCAAAAAGAAGTGTCCATTAGAGTGAGAACCCAGAAAGGTCAAGAGCAGAGACTGGAATCCCCAGCTCCTCTGCCCTGCCTGTTCCCTGGATCAGACAGACATTGGGTCCCAGTGGACTCCGGGATTACTGTTCATAGTCACTTTTCCAAGCAATGTCCAGTAAGAGCATCTTGAAACGCCGGGAAGAGAGGACAAGAGTCAGGAATGATAACCACGGAAACTTGGTCTTAATTAATGCTTTTCATCAAATTAGAGTTATAAGGTCAGTCGCTAGCTGGGCCTGTAATCCCAGCACTTGGGAGTCAGAGGCAAGAGGATTGTGAGTTCAAGGCAAGTTTGAGATCCTTTGGGGGATTTAAGGCTAGCTTAGGCTGCTGAGTAAGACCCAGCCCCCCCCCCTCTCTCTCTCTCTCTCTCTCACACACACACACACACACACACACACACACACACACACACACAGAGCATTTGCCATAGAGGAGGTCAAAGACAGTATGAAAAGCAAAGCACTCCTGGGTAGAATAGAAGTCACCCAGCAAGCCCACTGGTATTTCTGTCAGTCCTTCAAGAGTAGCTGTATTGCCCAAGGGTACCACTCTTCAGATATTCCAGTTTCAGGGTTAACCGTTAAAAGTACTATGGCAAAGAAGGTGAGATTGAGTCTTATGCATTACGAGGAGTCAGTCCACAGTCAGTACTGTGAACTGAGTGCTAACCCGAGCGAGCCAGCTTTGACAGGGAGGAAGCGGTGCTTTCTTTATATCTGTCTATTCCTGGGGTGTCTGGAAAATAAAGAGTTGCCCAGATCCTAGGCCTTACATCGCCCCTTGAAACACCTCAGTGGGCTGTACGGCTGGAGCTCTGAAGTAGTTTAGCCGGCTAGGACCTCACAGGCTCCCTGCTAGAACCTGGCGGGTTAATTGTCAGGCTACAGAGCCACACGCTGGGGGCAATCCTGCAAGCGCATACCTGTGGCAGTTTCATGTCATTAATGTCCCAGCTCAGTATCTCTTTGTCTTCAGGATCAAAGTCGTCCAGTTCCATGATAAGATCGGGTCCCCACAGGCTTCCCTCTACTCAGCTTCTCAGAGACGTGCTAGAGAGCTCTCACTCTCAAAACTGTCTGTGCGTCCACGCGAGCAGCTTAGGGGCTTGTTTTCCAAAGCTAAAATAATAATAATAATAATAATAATAATAATAATAAAATAAATGATAGCAACACTGATGATGTATGAGATTAAAAACTGTGGGGCCAGTTGTGGTGGCTCAAACCCCAAAGGCTGAGGCAGGAAGATTGCCACGAGTTCAGGGCCAGCCTGAGTTACCGTGTGAGACGAGACTGTGTCAAAAGAGGGTGGTGGTGGCTTCACAGGTAAAGGTGCTTGCCACCAAGCATGAAGATCTGAGTTCAGTCCCTGGAACCCACATGGCAGAAGGAGAAAATCAACTCCCACGAGCGGTCCTCTGACCCCTGCACAGGTGCGCACGCACACTCATAAATGTTAAAATAAAATAAAAAGCAAAGTAAAGAAATGTAAAAAACAAAGAACAAACCATAAAAACCAAAACAAACAAAAACAACAACAAAAAAAACCCTCATTTATCACCTGTCCACCAGAAATAGCAATTTCACTGGCATTTTCGCAAGTACCAACTGTCAATGAGAAGCAAGCTGCCGAAGCCACTGGACTTGCCACAGTAGCTTGTCTGGGGTTCCCAGACACTGGTCACAGCTTTTACCTTTGGGTTTGGATTTCCTTCCTCATTGCTAGACGCCTTGGTTATGAGAGCCTTTGGAGCCATTATTGCCTGGAGCCAACGGCTTAGACCTACTCCTACATAAATTATGTAAATTTACATAAAGATAAACAGTGAACCTAGGATATATCCCCATAGCAATTTAGATTCACGAATAAGTTCCGAGATAAAACCCATGTACTGATTCTCACCTTTCCAAGATCAGCTCCAGCCCTGTGGTAACAGCCCCAAGAAACATGAAGTCCCTTCCCCCATGCAAATGAGACTAATTACTTGAGAGGCTTTCTGTCTCTCTTATTTTTGTTTCTGAGTTGGTGGTGCTGGGGATTGACACAGAGGCCTTATACTGCACCACCGAGTCCCAGCCACGGCTCATTGCCTGCAACTTCTAAGTTTAGGAAGTAGTTGTTGAGCTGCTGAAAAAAAAAAAAGGTTGACACCCTAATTGAGACAGCTTAAGTGACAGATACAGAAGACGTAAGTATTAAGTCACAGTCACAACCGTAACTCCGCTAGCCCAAACTTGGTTATAGCTAATTAGAACAGATATGATCCGCAGCACACAACAGATTTATTAAATAAAAACAAAAAACTTTGGAAAACAAGATCTATATTGCTAAAATCTAAAAACGCTGTTCTTAGCTGAGGCTAGATACTTGCTTTTAAATTAAGAGAAGGGAATAAAATTTTCACTCTAAAAGACTATAGGCATTTTTAAGACTTTAAAAAACACTCTTCCTTGACACACGCTTTTACGGAATAAGCATTAATTTTTAATTTCCCTAAAAAATTAAGAATAAAACACAGGGAAAAAAAAAAAGCAACACTGCTTTATCCCTTCAATAAGTAAACTCAATCTTTCCCCAGGATTAAAATAAAAAAAAAAATCTAATTTTGTCAAGATTTTTTTTTTTTTTTTTTAAAGTGTCTTGACCAAAGCATGTTCGGCTTTCATCATTTTTACAGATCAAGGACTAGCACACACGAAGCCATACAGCGGCCTGTGGCCATGAGTCACTTACACTTTCCAACCTCAGCGCTCCCGACTCCTTCCTTCAGGCTTCTTCTCCAGCAGTCAGACAAGCGGCAGCGCTGGTTCAGGTCCTGCAGGCTCTGGTCATTTCTGAGTGGACGCTGTTCCCTAATCCAGGTCAGGGTACACTATGCTAATGACTCTGGCAACTGTCCAATCAAAATCAAGATGCTTTCAGCTGGGGACAGGTAGGAGCAGCCTGTCTTTTCTCAGGGTGCCAGCCATGTGATGAATATTCTATGGTGTGCTTCTGAACTTTCCCCTCCTCTATTTGAAGAGGATGTCTAACTCGAAGGGATGTTGGAAGGGGGAAAAAAGAGCCCTGTGAAGATGTACAGATTTTCTTTCTTTTATTTTTTTTTTCTGGTAGTTTTGCAGGTCAAGTCCGATTCACAGAAGATGTAGTTTCCCACCATTTGTCCTGCTTGTGAGAGAGAGAAGGCAGACACACAGAGACGTGGTGGTGGAGACACCATGGGGACGGTGGAAATTATTGAAATAGTTTTTAGACAGCTAACATCCCCTAAACCAGAAACACTGAATGCTAGCCTACCACCCTAATTCTTTAGTGTACCAAGCCTTCCAATTAATTCAATTCTTCCTCAAGATGTCCTTAGTGAGTTCTTTCCTTTAGAGATATCCTCAGGACACTAGGTCTGCTCAGCTCCCCTTCTGGGTAGTCTGCCGGGCTCTGGAGATACAAAGCAGAATCGAAGATGCCGAGAAGTTCTGTGTAGCTTAGGGTGCAAAGCTATAATTCCAGGACTCAGAAGGCAAACGAAGAGTGTCTCTGAGTTCAAGGCCGGCCTGGGCTAGACAGCAAACCCCTCCCTCTATAGAGGGTCTTTTCCCACGGCCATGTCTAAACCTCATCCATCTTTCAGGACTTCTAACATGCCCTTCCGATACCTTCCAACACTGTTCTAAAACATGATTTCATGGCATTCTAGAACTCCTAACTATATCACTCACTCAGCACTAACACTTTTTATAATTACAAAATAAAATCAACATCTTTTTTTTAATCACTGTTACTAATTCATATCGCAAACTTTCAGGGATTTGCACTACTACATTTTGGTCATGTCCTCTCCAACTCTTGTTTTTTGTTTTTTGTTTTGTTTTTTATTTTCTGTATACACCAGGTGTAGATGTTTTCTTAATCCTAATCCCACTGTTTGCCTCTCCTCGCCACACGGATCTGTGCTGGCTTCCCAGCTAGGATCTGCTCTGAGCTGAGGTTGTTTTCTCCTTTTCTTCACAGGAAGCCCTGCTGGGTCCCAGCTGCAGTACCAGAGCCATCCCTGTCCCAAGCACTAGTCCTACTTGGTGACGTCAGAGCGAGCTCCACATCCTAAGGATGAGATCTCAACTTGCCGAATCCTCTACTTACGGGCTCTGTTCATTCTTTCTTTCTTTTTTTTTTTTTTTTAAAGACAGGGAGTGCCTCCCATAGAAGAGGCAGGTCTCAGACTTCCTAAGCAGCAGAAGCTTGTTTTAAACTCCCGGCCCTCCTTGCCTCCTCTATCTCTCAACTGTTGGGATTACAGGGAGCAGCACACACAGCGTATTAACGTGACTGATGGCAACAGTAACCATAGTGACTTCCCTTGACTGAGCTCTCACACCGAATCAGATGCCGTGCTGGACATTTCCCTACACTACACTCCCAGCATCTCTACCAGCCCCCTGCTCTGCCTCCTTCTCAGTCATCGCTGCCATGCTCAGCTAGGTACTGTTCTTATATGTCTTGCTCACAAAGAAGGAAATCAAGCCCCAGAGCAGCAAAATTGCACAGTCAGGTATCACAGGGCAGAACTGCAGGGGACTCTGGTGTGCCAGACACTCTGTGCTGGTCGGAGTCTGGAGTCTTTGTTAGTCTCCCCTTGCCCACTTCTATCTCCTCCCTGGACAAGGAACCCGCCTTAAGCCAAGTGGTGAGAAGCCCACCTGTGGAGGAGCTGACTTTAACTATTGGCGCTTCCTCTCACAGCGCCTGGTACTCAGCCTGCAGTCTCTTGGGGTTTGTCTGGTGTATTTCATGGGTGCAATAGTAAGGCTTTAGGCATTTGGAGTGGGATAACTTCTGTTTGCGTGGGACCGTCTCATGCACCGGATCCCTAGACATTACATTCCAGCAACATCCAGAGAGCGCCACTTCTAACCCAGGTGTCAGCCACGTTGGTGGGAGAGTCATACTGTGCTGCTCTCTCTGGTTCAGGACCTCTCTGCCACTCTCAGTATGGCTCTGCCTGGCTATGGCCTCTGGTTTCTACCTGTGTGTGGACTTCTTCCACACTTAACAACCGTCCTTCCAGAATCTGTTTCAATCAGTGCTCCAGAGTCGAATCCCCTACCTCTGCCATTCCTGGTCTCCTTATTGAGAAGCCTTATTAACACTCATTGTGTGTTAGGTATCATACCAAACATTTAATCCTTACAGCTGCCTTAGTAAATAGATATTATTAAGCTATATTAGTTGAAATTATAAAGGGGATATTTAAAGGCCCAAGGAGGATCAAAGAGTTAATTTTTATAAGATCATTAAGTAACCAATTTTTTTTTTAAATCCCAAAGCACTGGTCAAAGGAGGAATATCAACTAGAGAAGGGTGATGTTAAAAAACATTTCCTGGGTTATGGGACAAAACTGCCTGTTATTCTGGTTCCTTCTGGGACCAGCATTCCCCTGCCTTCTTACCTGACCATCTTTTAGAAACCTGCCTTCCCCCTGAGGCTATCTGTTAGAACTCCTTGTCCCTTCTGGCATGGAACCCAGCCTGACCCAGCTTTTCCCTGGAATTTTCCAAATTAGAGATGAAAAAGGTGAGTCTTTCATCTCAGATGCCGAATGGAAGGTTGACCTCAGACCTGCTGATGTGCATCTCTGCTGCACAGCAGAATCTAAGAGAACAGAGCCAGCCAGAGGACAGGAATGGATAGGAGGGGACCAGAAAGCCTGGACACCAGCCCGAGGCCAGCTAAGTCCTCAAGCATGCCACGAGGTGACACAATAGATGTTTTGCATACTTTCAACCCTCAGAACTAGGTTTTTCAACATACACCTGAAAGAGATCTGTGTGTGAACGCACCCCCAGCTCCTAGTCCAGGAGCCTGGAGCTCAACCATGCTTCTGAACTCTCCTTTGTCTTTACGAGTCTACAGGTGAGACTGGAAGGGTCTGATGTCCCTTAGTGTTAGGAAAGGCTTTATGAAGTTTCACCCAACCCAATGTGAAGGGTACAGAGAAGGACCACACTGTCAGCTCCATAGATGCCCAGCTGCTGATGGTCCAGAAAGAATCCAGGGATAGCCCAAAGATCCCTCTTCTGCGATGGGCAAAACCGAACTTCAGAGTTTTCTTCTAAGTTGTAAGTAGCCTTAGGTGGTTTCTCCAAGTACTACAAAAACCCTGCAGTTCTGAAGGTCATGCTGGGACATCTTAACTTGGGTTCAGGCCTGTTTCTCTTTTAAGAAAGGAGAGGCTGGCCTGAGTTCTCTCAGTCTCTTGCAGATGATAGATCTGGCTGCCTATTGAGATCCCTAGCTTTCCAAGGGAAGTCCTTGGGTGTCATGGTGCTTGCTTGGATAATGGTGTGAAGCTTGAAAACAGCTATCATCAGAAACTATAATTAAGACATGGATATCTTCTATGTAGTCTATAAACAAGAACTATGAACCCAACTGCTCTCCCATAAAATTATAAAATAAAAATGAAAAGAAAAACCAAAAAAACCCCAAATCCCTCAGGCACGGTGGCACACGATTGTAATCCCAGCACTCTGAAATATTGGAAACAGGAGGATCAGAAGTTCAAGGTCACCCTTGACTTCACGTCAAGTTGTTTTTT
>CABHPH010161115.1:0-49067 GCA_902168325.1 Peromyscus nudipes
TCCAGTAGCCAATCACCCCTGAACTTTAGTCAAGAATTTTCCTCTCCCAGCACAGAGAAATATTTAAGGAGATGAAAACTCTAACTATTCTGTTTTCCTCATTCAATATTGTATCATAGATTGAATTATCATTGTACCCATTAATATGTGTAATTATTGTATGGCCATAAAACCATTTATTGATAAACTTGAAAAAATTCATGCCAGCACAGGAAGCGGAGGGAGTGGCTGGAGCGTTGGCAGGAGGCAGGGAGACTTGCTGGAGTCTGTCCTCAGTGTGCAGTGTCAAGGACTCCGTGTGACTGTGCAGTACACAACCAGACGTCTTGAAGAGCTGAGACACTGAACCCCTTAGACAAAAGCTCCCCATCTCTCCTCTCCCCAGACCCTGGCTGTGCATTATTCTGCTTTTTCATTTTGTTTTCATGGACTTCATTAAATGGAATTTGTTTTATATTTCTTTTTTTTTAAGATTTTCTCACACCCCTTCCCATTTTTATTTTATGTGTATGGGTATTTAAGGGTGTGTGGGTGTGTGTGTGTGTGTGTGTGTGTGTGTGTGTGTGGTGGGGGGGCTTCAGAGGCCAGAAAAGGGCATAAAACTCCCCTGAAACTGGATGGAGCAACAGACTTTTGTGAGCTACCATGTGGGTGATAGGAATCGAATCTGGGTCCACTGGAAGAGCAACAAGTACTTTTAAACAACCAGTCATTTTCACGTCCCCTTATTTTCTTTTTAATTACATGTAAGTATGTGTGAGAATTCGTATGTGTACGTGGGCAATGCAGGCATCCAAGGAAGCCATCAGATCCCTTGGGACTAGAGTTGCAGGTGGCTATGAACATTTTGATGTGGTATGAGAACTGAACTTGGATCTTGTACAGGAACAGAATGTGCTTGTATCCTCTGAGCCATCTCTCCAGCACCTCATCATTTTTCTGTATGCAGAAAATTTTTACGTCTCTTGGTGGTACCCAAGAAGGATGAGACAGTGTTGTACCTTTGTGATGGGCTGATTTCACTTAGCACAGTTTCCTTGAGGTTCATCCACACTGCAGTGTGAGCCAGGATTCCCTTAGTTCTGATTTTGGTTTGTTTGAGTTTGGTCTGATGGTGATGGTGGTGGTGGTGGTAGTGATGGTGGGGGTGGGGGGGTGGTTTTGCCTGTGGTACTGGGGCTTGAACCCAGGGCCTTATGTGTGCTAGGCAAGCACTCTGCTACTGAGCTGTAGCCCAACCCCACTTTCTCTCTTTCATCTCATTTAAATCTTTATTTTTATATTTATTTATTTATATTTTTGAGACAAAGTCTTGTTACACAGCCCTGGCTGACCTGAAACTCACTTTGTAGACCAGGCTGGTCTCAAACTCACAGAGATCCTGCTGCCTCTGCCTCTCAAGTTCTGGGATTAAAAGTGCTCATCATATTGGCTTTTAACTCATGTATAGCCATAGCTTCCTTGAACCCAGATCCTCCTGCCTCCAACTCCTGAGTTCTGTAATTACGCATGGAAGATTGCCTTTTCTTTTCAGGCTAATGGTATTTGATTACTTATATGGACCACTTGATGTTTGTTTATCCACCCATCCATCCAAGGACACTTGGTGCACAGTTCCATTTTCCATGGCAGTAGCAAAGCATCTGACAGTGGAAAGTGAATAAAAGAAGTGGGTTTCCTTAAGTAGGTTTGGAAGTCCAATGCCCTGGCTGTCGTGTGTGCTCAAACCTCATAAGGGTCCCTTCACCACATCACATGGTGAATAGCATCATGATGTGGTCACAGGGGACAGAGAGAAAGATCCCAAGGGAGCCAGAAATGAAGGAGAGGCCAGTCTTAGCCTTTTATTATAACCACCTATAGTAGGAACTATGTAGGAGCTCATGAGAAATACAACAACCCCTCCCATGAACATAGCCTCGAATGGCCTAGTCACCTCTCCCTTCCACCCCTTAGATGCTCCATCACCTCCGGGCATCATCACCACACTAGGGACCAAGCATGCAACATATGCACCTGTCAGGGCACAGGCTCCAGTCATATCCAAGCCATAGTGCACGGTTGCTCCTGTCTGTGGCCACTGTGAGTGGCGCTCCTTTCTCTGTCTGCGACCCTGTGTCAAACAAGCAACAAGGAGAAAAATCCCAAGGACTTGCCCAAGTCAAGCTTAACAAGAGGCCAAGTGGACAGCAGGGCACTCAGGGCATTTCACAGACTTGTTTTCTTTGTCAGTGTGGCTGCTGGAATCAGGAGGCCAAACAAAAGCCCCTCATCCAAGCCGTGTCCTTCCAGACCAACCTACCTTCAGCACTTAGAACAAAGCTAGTCCCCCTGACTCAGGAGCAGAGTGATGTGTGGACAGCGTGGGCAAGAGATGGGTGAGCACCCTGGCAGCATGGGGCACAGGCTCCTTGCCCAGAGGGCAGCTGCACGGTCCCCCACCCTGCCTGGGAAGAACACACAGGCACTTACTCTGTCAGGACCCCAGCCCAGTTGGGCCAGACACACTCTGCCATTTCCTCCAGTAGGGGCAGGGGTTCAGTTCAGTTCACAGGGCAGAGGTGGAGCCAGCGTGGCCACCTGGAGCCAAGGGAGGAACGTGAGATTGTCTGTCTAGGAACAAAGTCTTCCCTATTTAAGTCCAGGCAGACTGTGCCTTAGGTGGTACCCTGGTGCCCCAGCTCTCTTCCTCTGCAGTCCCACCACCTGCCCCAGCCATGCAGGGAGCCTGGCTGCTGCTGCTGCTGGGCCTCAGGCTACAGCTGTCACTTAGCGTCATCCCAGGTAATGAGGCTCCTTCAGATGCATGCCCCTTTCGCACACCTGGGCCTTCAGTCTGACCCTTCCTCTGCTATTCCCTTGGCCAGTGGAGGAGGAGAACCCAGCCTTCTGGAACCAAAAGGCAGCCGAGGCCCTGGATGTTGCCAAGAAGCTGCAGCCCATTCAGACATCAGCCAAGAACCTCATCATCTTCTTGGGTGATGGTGAGCGTTTAAGGCCTGGCCACCCTGGGGCCCTTGCACTCCAGGAACCTAAGGCCAGCAGTGGGTCCAGGCAGGCCTGGGGGTTCAGTCCTGACCAGGTTCTGCTCCTTCAGGGATGGGGGTGCCCACAGTGACAGCCACCAGGATCCTAAAGGGACAGTTGGAAGGTCATCTAGGACCTGAGACACCCCTAGCCATGGACAGCTTCCCATACATGGCTCTGTCCAAGGTGAGTACTGGGTCACATATCTGAGATGTGGGGAAGGGGCTGACAAGGACCCAGGGAAAGGGTGACAGACAGGACCCTGGAGACTGAGAGCCCAGTTAGGGGTCTGGCATAATGAGCAGGTCCCAGGCTTGGGTGAAGAAATAAATGTCTACTTTGAGCCCAGCTGAGAGTGTCTCTGTCCCCAGACATACAGTGTGGACAGACAGGTCCCAGACAGTGCAAGCACAGCCACCGCCTACCTGTGTGGGGTCAAGACCAACTACAAGACCATTGGCGTGAGCGCAGCTGCCCGATTCGACCAGTGCAACACCACATTTGGCAACGAGGTCATCTCAGTGATGCATCGTGCCAAACAAGCAGGTGGGTTGGAGCTGGGCTCAGGGCTAGGGGCAGGCCTAGGGTGCTGGATGTCTCACCCTGATCTTCGCTGTCCTCAGGAAAATCTGTAGGAGTGGTGACGACCACCAGGGTGCAGCACGCCTCTCCAGCAGGCACCTATGTTCACACTGTGAACCGGAACTGGTATGGGGATGCTGACATGCCTGCCTCGGCTCTACAGGAGGGTTGCAAGGACATTGCAACACAACTCATCTCCAACATGGACATTAATGTGAGGAATAAAGGGAAGAGATTCGGGGAGGGGATGGTCCCAGACAACCTGCAGACTGAGCTCCCTGGATCTTCCGGGGTTTCCGAGGGCTCAGTAGTTCCCCTAGACCTGTTGGGGAGCTGGGGACTGGTTGGAAAGGAGGCAGAGGCCCTAAAGTCTGCTTTCTTTGATTCTCTCTGACCATAGGTGATCCTTGGTGGGGGCCGAAAATACATGTTTCCTGCAGGAACCCCAGACCCTGAGTATCCAAATGATGTAAACCAGACGGGCACCAGGCTGGACGGCCGGAACCTGGTGGAGGAATGGCTGTCGAAGCGCCAGGTGATGGGGTGTACAGCAATAAGGGCACAGCAGGGACCAGGGAAGGGCTGCGGGCCTTAACAATTGTTTACATCCCTCTAGGGATCCCAGTATGTTTGGAATCGTGAAGAACTTATTCAGAAGTCCCTGGATCCATCAGTGACATACCTCATGGGTAATGACTCCACACTTCCCGCATGGGTACCCTTTTAACATTGTGTTTATGTGTACCATGACCCCACTACCAAGCTTGGTGGTCACTTTTTGGTGGTGAATCATTGATCAATTTTGTCCCTTAGGCCTCTTTGAACCTGTAGACACAAAATTCGAGACACAACGAGACCCCTTGATGGATCCGTCTCTGAAGGACATGACGGAGGCAGCCCTGAGGGTGCTGAGCAGGAATCCCAAAGGCTTCTACCTCTTTGTGGAAGGCGAGTCTCCAGGACCTCATGAAGAGAGGGGACAATGGGCAGGGACAGGCTCAACCTTAAGCTCACTGGCTTCCTGCAGGAGGGCGAATCGACCGTGGTCACCATCTGGGCACAGCTTATCTGGCGCTGACTGAGGCCGTCATGTTTGACACAGCCATCGAGAAAGCCAGCCAGCTCACTAGTGAGAAAGACACGCTGACCATAGTCACTGCTGACCACTCCCACGTCTTCTCCTTTGGTGGCTACACACTTCGGGGGACCTCCATCTTCGGTAGGCCGGGGACAGTGGCGGCTTCTTTTGCATCAGTTAGGCACAGAACTTTCTCTGAGCCTTAGTTTCCCTATCTGTTAAACGAACAGAAATGCCGGGCGGTGGTGGCGCACGCCTTTAAATCCCAGCACTGGGGAGGCAGAGCCAGGCAGATCTCTGTGAGTTCGAGGCCAGCCTGGGCTACCAAGTGAGCTCCAGGAAAGGCGCAAAGCTACACAGAGAAACCCTGTCTCGAAAAAACCAAAAAAAAAAAAAAAAGAGCAAGGCATCCGCCACCTGCCAATCTAGCAACGACTGAACTACTGGCCAGACAAAGGGTAGGGGAGCGTCTAAACTTCCGTCCTTGGGAGGACAAGGTGTTTCTCTTCTGTGCAGGGCTGGCCCCGCTCAAAGCTCTGGATGGCAAGTCCTATACCTCCATCCTGTATGGCAATGGCCCGGGCTACGTCGGTACAGGCGAAAGACCCAACGTCACCACTGCTGAAAGCTGTGAGTGCTCTGGTGTGGCTTGCCTGAGGGTCGGGCAGGGGGGACTCCGTCAGAGATCCTGTCACTAAACGTCTTGTCCCTCCAGATAACGCCTCGTACCGGCAGCAGGCGGCTGTACCGCTGTCCTCAGAGACCCACGGCGGGGAGGACGTGGCGATATTCGCGCGTGGCCCGCAGGCACACCTGGTGCACGGAGTGCAGGAGCAGAACTACATCGCGCATGTCATGGCCTTTGCAGGCTGCCTGGAGCCCTACACCGACTGCGGCCTGGCGCCCCCTGAGGATGACAGCAGAGCAACCACCCCGAGCCAGACCTCCACCACCCGCCAGACCACCACCCGCCAGACCACCACCAGCCAGACCACCACCCGCCAGACCACCATCCCTGTCCGGGACAGCGCCCGTAGCCTAGGCCCAGCCACCACCCCACTGGCCCTGACCCTGCTGTCTGGACCACTGCTGCTGCTGCTACTGGGGACTGCTGCAGAGTCTTAAACTCCAGTTCCTCCAGGCTCCACCCATCAGGTCCCAGGCCCTCACCTGGTGCTTCCCTTACCCTGACCTCCCACTAACTTCTCATGGTCCCCTCCCACGGCTGCGTCCTTACCCAGGGCTCCCTGCGGTCTAGCTATGGGCCTAGGACCCTCTGCTAGTGGCCTTAACCCCTATCCCGGTCCAGAGTGGCCGCTTCCAGGGTACCTACCCAGGCATTCACAAGGGGACAGTCACCTCTGTACTAGCAGCCAGCCTCAGACCCCACAGAGCTCCTCCTTCTGGAGGTACCATGACAACGTGGTCCTGATTCTCCTGGGGCAGTCTGGACTCTCCTTTCTGACCTCAGCCACCAGCTGCTAGCAAAGAAGAGTGCTCCAGCAATAATTTGTGGAGGTCCAAGCATGCACCCATCCATTGGTGCTCCCACCAAGCTCTGAGGTACCCAGGACTAGGGCACAAGAAACAGGAAGAGGCTGGTTTCCACCATTCCCAAACCCATTCTGCCGGCAAGAAGGCTGTTGCGCTGGGATCCCCAGCTCGCCTTTGGTATAATCCTTTCCCACCCTCACTGGGCCAACTCCACACTCAGAACCCTCCATGAGCCCAACCGTACCAATCCACAGAGAGAAGATTCTGGAGCCGCTCAGCCCTCCCATGTCTATTACCCAGCCAGGAAATCCAAGGATCTGCACCCTACCCCATTCTTAGGTCATATCAGGCTGCACCTAAATTTCTGAACTGAGGAAATCCCCTACCTTCCAAGGTCTGCATTCTCCTGGGAGAGGCAAACCAATAATAAAGTGTTATGCAATGGAATGCCAATAGTCGTTTTTTGTTTCAGGGTTCTCCCTCCCCCTCAGCTCAGAACAAGAAAACAAGAGCCTAGTGCCTGCTAGGAACGTGCTCCACCACTGAGCCGTATCCCTAGCCTCCTCCATCTCCTCCTGCTCCTCCTGCTCCTCTTCCTCCTGTTTTTTTCTGAGACTCTGCAGCCCAAGCTGGCCTCAAATTTATGGCAATCCTTTGCTGCAGTCTCCCCAATGCTGGGCTTCTCAGTGTGAGCCACACTCCCGGCATTCTAGTAGGTTCTTTGCAGAAGGAAAGCCCGGAGTGCCCGGAGCACAGGGTTCAGGTTGGGAGGGGTGGGTAATGGTGGAGATCAGGCCAGGGGGAGACAGCCAGTTGAGTAAGAATCCTGAACCAAATAAAGGCCTGAGCATCACAGAACAGCAGTACAAAGGGTCTGGGGCAGCAGTCATCAGGGAACTTCAGAATGGCAGGGTCAGAGAGAGTGGTTGGGATGAAGGATGTAACACTGGGCCAGTGAAGAGGTGTCAAGGGGGAAGAGCTGGGAGGTTTTAGTCCTGTGGTCACCAGCCTTTGAATAGGATTGAGACCAGTCCTGACTCGGGATGTGGAACTTTGGTTGTTTCGAGAGACATGCAATCTTTTCTTTTGCCTTTCTTTCTTTTCTATTTTTTCAGGGGCGTGTGTGTGTGTGTGTGTGTGTGTGTGTGTATGTGTGTGTGTGTGTGTGTGTAGAGGTAGGAGTTGGTCAGCTAGAGGGGAGGGTGCAGACCCTAATCATCTCTGACCTGCATTGGGAACTTTGTGGAACACCACCCCAGTACAGTCATGCTTGGTACCTATCTAACCTGCCCAATGCGGACATTGCAGAGAATTACATAGAGGTGGAATCAGCTGTGCTTCCCAGTAAATTTTGCAGCATTTCAAATTTATTTGTACATTTATGAAGGTACAAAAACACACTTTGCTCTCACTGGTAATATTAGGAGGATTGAATATGTTTCCTAGTTTGCTAAAATCCTGATTTAACACTGTGAAACATCAATTTGAAGGCCTGGCTCTCAGAGTAGTTTATTTCAATTTCGGATTTACTAGTGTCTGTCATGAAAATATGGGGGCTGAGAAGGCGTTGTTAGCAGAGCCTCCAGAATCATCATAGTGGTTTTTAAATTCCGTCCACCAATTATGCAAGGCTTTTGTCTAGCTCCAGCTGATATATTTCTGTCTTCTCGGATGTCAGTCAGTTGCTCTTTCAACACAATGGACTGGCATTACACGTTTATGTTTTATAAATTTGTTCAAAACCCAAGGACCTCTTCATTTTAAAACTTGCAGTTTTAAAAACAGCTTATCCTGGAATTAGATGTTTGTTAATAGATGTTCAACTTTGTGAATGTTCTGAAAACTGCTCAATTGTATGCTTTAAAGGGGCAAATTTTATGGTGTGTGTAGATTATACCCAAATTTTTTTTTTTTCAAGACAGGGTTTCTCTGTGTAGCTTTGCGCCTTTCCTGGAACTCGCTTTGGAGACCAGGCTGGCCTCGAACTCACAGAGATCTGCCTGCCTCTGCCTCCCGAGTGCTGGGATTAAAGGCGTGTGCCACCACCGCCCGGCTATACCCAAATTTTTAAAAAGCAGAGTAGATTAGTTTCTACTTCCAAGCTTCAAGGTGTGTGTATGAGGGTTTTGTTAGTCACACACGTTGCTGGGGGACCAATGAGAAGGCTCAGCGGGTAAAGTTGCTGTCTGACTGCTGACTGCCCCACAATGCAAGCTTGATCCTCAGAATCCACTGGTAAAAGGAGCGATCCACCTTTGCAATGTTGTCTTCCGATCTCCACAAGAAATCATGGCATGCATGGGCATGTGTACACACACACACACACACACACACACACACACACACACACACACACAATGAATAAATAATTTAATTTCTTCCTTCCTTCCTTTCTTTTTTTTTATTTTTTTATTTTTTTGTCTTTCAAGTCAGGGTTTCTCTGTGTATCCCTGGCTGTCCCGGAACTCACTCTGTAGACCAGGCTGGACTCGAACTCACAGAGATCCGCTTGCCTCTTCCTCCTGAGTGCTGGGATTAAAGGTGAACACTACCACTGCCTGGCAATAATTTAATTTCAAAAAATACATCTTTGGCCACAGGATCAAGCCTCAGTGAAAAACCTTGTCAGGAACTGGTCTAGTGACTAGTGGTAAGAGCATTTGCTGCTCAACATGAGGACCAGAGTTCAGATCCAAGTACCCACAAAAAAGCCAGATATGGCCTCGCATGCTCCTATAACCCCAGCACCAGGGAGAACAAAGCCAGGAGGATCTCCAGGGCTTGGTAGCTGTGAGTTCCAGGTTCAGAACCAAACTGACTCTAGGAGATAATGCAGAGCGCAGTAGAGGAGGTCATGTGACCCTCTTCCGGCCTCAACGAATGCTCTCTCAGGTATGCATGCCCGTGCAAAGAAAATCCTTTCCAAATCTGTTGTCAAGTTCTCTTTCCCCACCACAAACCATTATCCAAAGATTCGAAGACAGTGCCCCTATTGCTTTTTTATTAAAAGTACATCCTTACTAGAAGGGCACGAACAAGGAAGGAAAGTTCAAGTGTCTAAACAGACAGCTCTCATCTCCTTAATAAATGTCAGCACATACATCCTGAAGCAGAGCCAGGCGTGGTGGTGCAGCCTTGTAATTTCTAGCACTTTGGAGGCTGAGGCAGGAGGATAACCACAGGTTCAAGACCAGCTTGAGCTATATAAGGCAGTCTGGACTGTATAGTGAGATGCTGTCTCCAAAAAATGGAGGAAAAAGAGGAGAAGGAGAAGGAAGAGGAGAGGAAGGAGGAAAAGTAGGAGGAAAAGGAGGAAAGGAGCCAGATGGCTCCGGCTACTGGGGAGGCTGAGGCAGGGGGATTTCTTGAGCTCAGGAGTTCCAGATTAGCTGGGGCAGCATAGTGAGACAGTGTCAGCAGAGGAGTCGGGTAAACTCGGGACATCTCCTTCTAGGACTTTGCCACAATTATCCCTGACTCATTCTCATTGGCCTGGAAAGCTTTCAAGACCACACCCAAGCTCATTATCCAGCATCACAACCATTCTGCTCTAAGAGGACAACCTTGTTTCTATAAGCTTACCCTGCACCTCCTTCATCTGATGTGTGCCCAGGCTTCTGCTCATGGTGCTGGTTTGACCATGGCTGGAAGAGTGGGTGGGTGAGTTGAAGGCATTGAACCCTGACTGTACCCAGAATCCTTTTCAAACATCCTTTCCAAGCGGCTCCTCCAACATTGTAACTTCCACCGTACTCCCCATAGGCCATTGCTTTTATTCAACAAGGCATTTACTGTGGGCAGTATATCTTTTCTGCTGTAGCTTGCCTTTAGTGGCTCACATACCAAAAAAAAAAAAAAAAAAAAAAAAAAGTGGTTTGTGTGTTTCATTATTGGAAGAGAATCCAGAAGACACCTTAAGCTGAGATGTGTTAGAAACATCTGTACTTTCAGTCAGCTGTAGAGAAAACCTCCCACACTGGGTAATTTTCTCTAATACTCGTTTCTCCCAATCAACAGCAATGTTTCCCCCACATCTTTCAGGAGTATTTGCTGACAAAGATATGCCTCTCGGTTCGTCGACAGATCATTTACTGTTCATTGTTTCTGCCATTTTTACTGCAGCAGAAAGAAAAAGTGTTTGCCTGGTGTTAGGTGTTTTTTCTTTTGTCTTACGCTGTTATGTAAGAAACTTTACAAGAGCTTTCCAAATATTTATCATTGCTTAGGGAAATATCAAAAGTGCTGGACTGAGAAGCACATAGCTTTAAACATCGAAGGGAAAAACATTGCAGGGTCTGTCTTCATGTTGTGAAGGCTGTTTTTAAGTGTCTGGTGAACCATGAGGATTTTATCCTGTCCTTGATGAATATCTCAAGGCACAAGGCATCGGGGCTGAGGCTGTACAAGAAGGATGGGAGGGAGTGTTTCAAACAGGACTTTAAAAACAGTTATTTTACATCTCTCTCTCTCTCTCTCTCTCTCTCTCTCTCTCTCTCTCTCTGTGTGTGTGTGTGTGTGTGTGTGTGTGTGTGTGTGTGTGTGTGTGTGTACGTCAAGAGGGTCAGAGGACAACTTTTAGCTATCAGTTCTCTTCTTCTGCCATGTGGGTCTTGGGGATTGAACTCAGGCCGTCAAGGGTTTGGCAAGCAAGCACCTTTGTCTACCAGGCATTCTACCGGCCCTCAAACAGCTCTGCAACGTCTGTTGTCCTGCACTCCTCCCACACCCGTGATGTGGTGGCGATGTGCACGCACGGGACTCGTCAGACAGCCACTTCTCTCTTTGGCTCCGCAGGATCGTTTGCAGTTTCCTGGCAGGAATCTTGTGAGTCACTTGGCTGCCCTGGAGGATTAGTTTGGTTTAAAGCTGGATGATATAACCATAAATCCACTTAGGTAGACACACCAAACTTGAATACACTGAAATCCACAGAAAGTGAGTGAATGGGGTGGGAAGAGACTGGCTCAACCCCGGCTTGTGGCAAACCCTTTGGTTTCCCTCTGGGACCCCTGTGACTTCTAGTAGATGGGTGCCCAGGTGAAAGGTGAAGCTGTCAGTACAGAGCTCGGTGTGTGTGTGTGTGTGTGTGTGTGTGTGTGTGTGTGTGTGTGTTCCTGTGGTACACTTGTGTATGCAGATGCATGTGTATGCATGTGCGAATAGAGACCAGAGAAGCATTTCAGATATTCTCAGGAGCCAGTCACCTTGGGTTTTTTGTTGTTGTTCGTTTATTTGTTTTGGAGAGAGTCTCTTACTGAGTCTGTAGCTCACTGAATAGACCAGACCGGCCAGTCAGTGACCCTCAGGGATCCTCCTGGCTCCACCTCCCCAGAGCTGGCATTCCACGTGTCCACCAATGTACCTGACTTTTACACGGGTTGCAGGAAGCAAATGCAAAGGGCTTGAAAAGCAAACACTTTGTCAACTAAGCCGTCTTCCTGGCCCACATTTTTTGTTGGTTTGGCTTGGCTTAGTTGTTTTTAGACAGAGTCTCACAGTCCAGGCTGGCCTTAAACTCCTGAACCTCAAGGCATACAGCACCATGCTGGGTTTATGCATCACTGGGATCAAACCTAGTTAGTACCTTATGTATACTAGGCCAACATTTCACTGACTGAGCTGCGTCCCCAGCACTGAAGGTTGACATTACTTATGAAGGGTGACTATTCCTGCCACGGGTTGTCCACTGTACAGGGCTGTGCCAAAGCACACGACAGAAGCATACCTGAAGATACTATAGCACATAGTAGGCACTCAGGAGCCCAGAGCAGGACCACTCCTCATGATGGTGGTCACCTTGCCCGAGCACAGATCAGCTCCAGCCAGGGCCAGGGGGCACCACAGACTCTCACTACCTGCCCCTGCTCACAGACCCCTTCCAAGCACTGACAGCTGGCACAGAAAGTGCCATAAAGGAAAGAAATGGGCACAGCTGCCTTAGCCGCTTGGGAGGATTCAGGCAGGTGCCAGGTGTGCCCTCCTCTTGCCCTTGCTGCTGATGTGGCATCTGATACTGGTCCTAGAAACAGGTGCATGACAAGCTATGGCCCCTTGAGGAAGCCTCCTCACGATCCAGCCTCTGACCTTTCAGAGGCCTACAGAAGCAGTGTGGGGTTTCCAATCACACCCCTGATCAAAGGTGGCCCTAGGGCCTACTTATTTCTGCTGTTCCAAGCTTCCATGTTTGCTAGCAGCACACACAACAGCCTGCAGCACCTGTAAGCAGCTAGGAGTTCTCCTTGATGTAACCTTGTCCACTGGGGATGTCAGCTTGCAAGCATTTGGCATGATGCCAAGGAACCAAAAGGAGGAGGAGCCTGATACTGCCCTTTAAGGAAGAAATTGCCTTCTCCTGCCCCAACAGTGAGACCCTCCCCACTAACCTTAACAAAGGGACCACCAAATCCTGATGTAGTATTCTGGCCCTTTTTACATCAGATTTACAGGTTCTCACCATGGGCTAGCATGGCATCTCAGATCTCTGTACTATGGCCAGGGCTCCTCAGGTGAAAGGAAAATGCTCCCTAAGGAGCCACCTTCAGACATCGCCTCACAAACCCCTGACAGCAGCCCCTGCGACTGTTTGGTCCCACGGGAAGAGGGGAGAATTTTTTCCTTATTTATGCAAAGTACAGACAAGGAGAGATGCGCCTTTACAGCTCCACGTGACAGCAGCTTGGGGATCTGAGCTGCCTGCCGGCCCAATGAATCAGCTGTGAGCGGCTGCCAGAGGCTCCCGCATCCAGGCAGCAGCCGAGGTCGTGGAAGCCAGGCGCCTGCTTTGCGGTCCACCAGATGAGCTCATGCTGGACTCTGGCTGGCTTGCGACTGAACCCGATGCCCCATGCATCACTTCAGGCACCTTGAACCCTACACTGATTACTGTGGTAGGATGGGCAGGGAGGAAGAGTATCCTCCGTGACCCAAGAAGTGGATTTATTTGTGCTGAACACACTGGTAGGAGTGTGACTTGAGCTGGTAATATGTGGTAAAATGAGGCACAACAAAAACGGCTATGTTCACCGTTACACCACCAACACTCAGCTATGATGCGCAATAGATAATAGAGTGTACAGGGAGAGACCTCAAAGGTAGATTGCAAGTAAGCAAAGGCTGAGGGTCCTCACCTCAGGAGACCCCAGAGGCTCCAAATGAACCACAACTCATGTCCCATGAATAACGGGAAAAGGAGGAGGTTATTTGGCAGGGAGTGGTGTAACACCTATGAGGGAAGGGGTTGTGGTTTGCCTTAGGTAGAGAAATTACAGTGTCAGGGCAGTGGGGAACAAGGACTCAGAGTGTGGCTCCAGCTCATCACGAGGACTATGGGAAAGGCTAGGTGGGGTCAGGACAGCCATTTCTCTCAGGAGGAAAGGGAGGCACAGTCCCCAGTCCCAATGGCACTCCAGGCCCAGTGACTGCCTGGCGGATGAAGCAGAGGAGATCTGCACTCCTCTGCAAGGCTGCCAAGGTCTCTCGGTCAGTTACGTGCTGTCCAAATCCATGGACTTCAAAACACAATGACAAGTGAGCTTATAAAGCAAGGACCTCCCTGGGGAGGATGGGCTTAGTTTCTCATTGTCCTGAAACCTTCTCGAAGCGTATGAAGGAATTATAAATAGCATGATTAGGGATGGATTTTTCTCCACGAATTCTCCCAAGGACCACCTCCTACAGATCAATTGCTGTTCAGTGGCCTAAACCTGGACAGCAGGCTACTGATTCCAAAGCCCATAGGGTCCTGGTTTCACAAGAAGCCCCTTCATATCCCTGGTGGGTTTAGGGGTAATAGAAGTGTCTGTGACCCTTTGCCAAGGAAGGATGGGAAGGGAAGTTGCTAATTCAAACAGAAACTCTCCTCTTTCAAAGGGTGGGAGAGAAGGAATTCTTAGCTGTACAAATAAATCTCTAATTGGTACAGAGGCTATGGCAAAGAGAAGGAAAGCTCTGAAGTCTGGCCACAGTTCTGCCCTTCTCCTGGCACGGGGTGGCTCCAAAGGACAGTAGGGTGGGCAGGGAGTGCTCAGCTTCTAGACAAGTCAGAGACAGCAGGAAAAGGAGGAAATTGAGATCTGTGAGTGTGTGTGTCTTTCTCTCTGCCTCTATGTGTGTGTGTGTGGTGTCTTTCTCTCTCTCTGCCTCGTGTGTGTGTGTGTGTGTGTGCGCGCGCGCGCGCATGTGTGTTCACACCCATTCATGCATGTGTAAGAGGGCATGCATGCATATAAGTGGAGGTCAGAGGACAAATTCAGGACAAAATGTCATCCACTTTTTGTTTGGGGTGGTCCTCTCTTTGGTCTGGTACTTCACCATATTTGGCTGGGCCTGCAGACTTCCAGGGATCTGTCCACACACAGTCTTTATGTGGTGTTGGTGCAAGGAAAAGCGAGGGTCAAAACCCAGCTTTGGGGAAGTGGGGACTCAGAAGGGAGAGAAAGAGAGGCAGACACCTCACCAGCTACACAGTCTTTCTGTGCACACCCCTTCAGCGCCCCCAAACTTGTCCCTTCTGCAGGTCTGGGACTGTCCCCAGTCTTGTATGAGTGGTACACTAGGTACAGAAGAGATGGAGTGCTGCTCAGCATAGGGGTGGGGAGCAGACGAGCCGGACCACACCCCTAGGGGCCCATCCCAGAGGAATTCTTATGTGGAAGACCCTCACTTCCAATGCATTTGGAATAAGGTTCAAGCCATTTAAAAAATATGGCACTCAGGGTCTCTGGCACTGGAGAACACTCCAGGGTGCTAGACATTTGGATCCGCTCCGAAGGTCAACCACAGGGATATAGAGACCTACATCTGGGCACCACTGAATATGTTAAAGCAGCCTGGGCCTCAGCAGCACAAGACAGTGGCCCTTCAGGGTGTCACATAACCCCCAGGGTCACCAAGCAAGAGATCCACTCACTTTCAGGATGTCCCTTCCAGATATCTTTCTAAGTAGCTTCAAATTTTTCCCTACTTATTCAAAGGAATACCCCCCCACACACACAAGCTGAGGAGTACACCCAGCATCCCCGGCCTTGAGAATCCGAGGTGAGCTCATACTCATGGACCATGCCTGGCACCACGATGGGGCAAGGCAGAGGTGGGCACTATGGAGATGCAGCACTGGAAGGGAAGAGGGGTGGCCCTTGTGTGGGTCCCACCATCACATATGGCAGTCCTTTAGGGGCATTCCTCACTCATATGCTGCTAGGAGCCCAGAGCAGGTATCTGTCTCCCCCAAGGTCACACAGCAGTAACCCCTGGGCTTGAGGGCCAGTCACAAAGATGGGCGGTGGAATCAGATTCAGCCTAGAAGGCCCAGGCAGCTGATTTCAGAAAATATTGCCAGGGAGGAAGTAGTGTAGCTCTGGGCACACGGGCATAGGTGGATGCCTGGAAGCTGAGGTGCAGTTAGAACGTCCCCCAGTCCTTTACTTCCTTGCTATTAAATGCTTAGTGGAAGATTGCATTTGTTATCCCAGGGTGTCATTTGGAGTCTGCCTGCTGTGAAGACAAGCTCAATGGAGCCAGTCCGATCACCGCCCTTCTGGGCTTCTAGACTCCTGTCATTATGGCCTAGAAGGTTCTTCACAGCTGCACTGATGTCCCCTCATCAAACAGAATGGAACCTAAGGCATATGCCCGGCGGGAGGGGGGGGGGGGGGGGGGGGGGAGGTCAGTGTTGTTCTGGGCTTATGCACTCTCCTCCCCCTCAGGAGATCTAATCAATTCCAGCTCGGGGCCTGGCTGGCCAGGGAACAGCCATGGTCTGTGCTGTCATTTCCTAACAGAACACAGATGAGAAGACAGAGTCTGGATGCCTGAATGCAAGACCCAGAAGGCAGCAGGTGACCTGTTGTTAGGTCCACCTCTTTGGGTTGCAATGAAGGTGTTTATAAGGGTCTATCTGAAACAACACCTGGGATCTAATGGGTGACACACAATGACATTGGGCCTCGGGCTACCTGCTCAGGAGCAATCTCTAGCCCAGGAAAGGAATATCTTCTCCAAGCACCTCACTAATGTCCTCAGGGCATGGTTGGAGTTGGAGGAGCTTGGGCCCCAGCCCTGAGACCTCCCTTGGCTGCACCCCAGAGGCAGAAGGGATTGGACTTGGGTAGACCTGAGGAATCTTGGTAGAGACATGGAGGCTGGGTCTGGAGCCCCAGTTCTATCTAGACCCAGTCCAGAAGGGTGGGGTGAGTCTAGGACATGAAGGATATCAGACATCAGGACCCCAAAATATCTCATAGGTCAAAACATAAGGAGTGTCCTTCTACCAAAGGTACCCAAGGGGCATGCTATATATGTACCCAGCCCAGGAGAAAAAAAAGTCCAGAAACTACTCCTGCATGGGACACACCTCCAAGGAGTGTCATGAAAATGTCCCTGACAAGCAGTTCTGAGCTGGGCTCTGTGCCCAAGCCTGAGCAGTGTGCCTCTGCAGACTTTCTCCAACACCTGGGAATCCTGTGTGACCACCACGGACTAGGAGGAAGAGCTGTTCCTCCTATGCTGACCACTCTGGGGGTTCCTCCTCAGAGCCTGTCCCCTCGTCAGGGTCACACTATTGTAGACCAAGCTCAGATAACTGGGACTTTTTTTATGTCACTCGAGGCTGGGGACACTGGTCAGACACTCTCTGAGCACCCCAGCAGTGTGCTAGGCTGGTAAGAGACGGGCTGCTGTGGTGAAATGGAGATGAGGGCCACCTCCTTCCTTGCAGACACGGGTCTCTCAGACTGCCCAGCGTGAGGATCGTCTCACCTGGCGCTGCTCCCCATGACTGGGCAGCACCAGTGGGCAGCCATGTCCAGCCCAGGCGGTACATTCTGTGTCCCGTCCACCAGCGGTTGTGCCTGAGCCCCTCAGCTAATTACCTGCCACTCCTTAGCTCACACAGCAGCCCTCACTCCAAGCTGCAGCAGGCCAGATGCTATGGAGGCTGATCTCAAGTCCATGGAACCTGGGGCCCCAGTCACCTTCCCAGATAAGAAGCTGACATCGGGCCTGGCTGGGACACTGGGGGAAAAAACTGGCTTTCCATTGCCAGCAAGTCCCTGTATCAGCCCAAAAGTAAAAGGCAGGTCAGCAGGCCACAGGGCTGGACTGGGGGTGCCCTAGAAGGGAGCTCCCCCACAGCTGTGGGGAGCTGGGAGGAAGCAGTAGTTAATAGAGAGGTGAAACAGAGGGAGTCAGAATGTCTTTCCGGGGTCCCAGCTGTGCTGCGGCTTAAACTTCCCACCCAGAGAACCCTCCACTTCCTCTCGGTCTGGAGGCCAAGGTGATAGATAGCACAGCAGCTTTATTGACCAGACGTATCAGCAAGAACACATCAGCGGGACCTGTACAGTCCAGCCCCAGCTGGGGTCCAGCTGCCTGGAGCCAGGTGTGGGGACCTCCTATCTCCTCCTCGAGTGCCCCCAGAACCCAGCCTTACCCCTACTCCAGGCCCTTGCTGAAGCAAAGGACTGCAGGGGATGGGAAGACAGTCACTTAAAGGTTGGAAGGCATGTAGACCTGGAGCAGCATGGGGCTCATGCTGCCCCGGCAGCTGGTGGAGGTGATCCGTGCAGGGCAGTGGGGGCGTGCAGGTAGACAGGCAGACAGCCAGGCTCACCACACAGAGCATTTGTGGACAGGATTCATGGGAGAGTCCTTGGGACAGTGGAAGGCCCGGCCGAACTCCTCAAACTGGGACACGCTGCCCAGGACCCTGGGATGGGGGAGAGACCCCAGCAGTGGGGGCTTCACTAGCCACCCCTCACTTTTTCTGGGTTGACCCATGTCCCTTCTTGTCCCTCTGCCCCCCATGCAGACACAAGGAGGAGACCGGCCGGCCGGGAAGGCGGATGGGCGTACCGGTAGTGCTCGGGCGCGTGTTTGTCTGTCAGCACCTGCAGGTAGATGGACTGCGACCGTCGCTTGATGCACCAGTTCTGGGGCCCCCCCGCAGGCAAGGGAGGAGAGGGAGAAATGGAACCCGGCGTCTACTGCTTATTCCCTCCTCCCTTCCCCACACTTAGGCCCCAGCAGAAGCCATGGGCCATCACCCTTGAGAGGACAGGTGATGGGAGAGGGATGGACCCTGAGAACGGTCATTTGAGGCCTGGGCAAGGCTGAGACTGAGCCTGGACACTGTGTCCCCTGCCCAGCCCCTGCCCAGCCCTGCCCAGCCCTGCCCAGCCTTTGCCCAGCCCCTGCCCAGCCCTGCCCAGCCCTGCCCAGCTCCTGCCAGCCCCTGCCCAGCCCCTGCCCAGCCCCTGCCCAGCTCCTGCCATCAGGTCTCCATCCAGCCCACCTGGGCAAAGGCAATGAAGAAAAGCTGGTTGTGCGTGTACTTGAGCCGATGCAGCGGGTGCTCTGGGCCATGCTCCCTGACCCACTTCTGATAGGCCTGGGGGTGCCAGAGAAGGGAGCTGCTGTGAGCACCTGTGCCGCACACTGCCCCTTCTCTGTCCTCTTCCTGGGAGAAGACCAGCCCCTCCCCCACCAGCCCCAGTTCTCTAACCCTCCCCCCCCCCCTTCCATTGTCTTCCCTGCCTGTCCACCTTCCTGCTTTGGTACATTGATCCCAGGATAGTGCCACCCCCTCCAGGTAGTCCTCTCTGTTCTCCCAGTGAAGGTGGTGCGTGTTCCCCGCCCCCCAGAGGACCCCAGCCTAGGCCACAGCATCAGCAAGAAGAGAAGAGAGGGACCACGTCTGGGGCTCTCATCAGTTTCCACCTGTCCCCCAGCAGAGACAGGGAGCAGGCTGGGTGACTCACATAGTAGGCCAGCTTGAGTCCTCCCATGTCGGCGATGTTCTCACCGAGTGTGTGCTTCCCATTCACCTGCCGGAAAGGAAGAGAAAGGAGCTGCATGGGCCCTGCTGGCCTCACACAGTTCTGGCTGCCCTGAGCTACGGCCCCGCCCCCTTTCCCAGGGAATTCAGGAGAAGCCTTTTCCTCCCCTCACCCCTACGCATGTACCGCATGTACCATGTGAGTCTTCTCCGTGAACTATGTGGCTGTTCGTGCACATGGGAATCCGGAGCATGTGTGCAGGTGCATGTATGTGTGCATGAGCATGCATGCTTCCAGTCTGTGGCCAGCTAAAAGGGCACTAAAGACGAGGCGGGAAGGTCTCACCCGCTGGTTGTAGACCGTGAAGTTGTCATAGAGGCGAACAATGCACTCGGCCTTGCGCAGAAAGTGGCTGTAGGAAGCCTCTGTCCACCAATGTAGCAGGTTTCCTGAGCGGTCATACTGGCCCCCTGTGGGCAGTAGAGGGTTATGCCAGCATGCCAAGAGCGAGCCTCACTCTAAGGCCAGGCTGGGCACTAAGCCCCTCCTCTCCCACCAGCCCGCACTGGCTGTCCCCTATGACTCTCCCAGTATCTGTCCTCCCCTCCCCCAAGCCTCTCTCACCCCAATCATCGTAGCCATGGGTCAGTTCATGTCCAATGATGGTGCCGATGCCCCCGAAGTTCAGAGACCTGGACCACAGCAGCAGGTTAGGCCCTAGCCTTCTCCTGCCCTCTGAGAGCCCCACATTGCTGCCCAGGCCCCTATTGCTCCTGGCAGGTGGCCAGGGAGGCCTCAGAGGTCTAGGCATCTCCAAGGTCCTGGGCATGCGTCCCTCAGCCTCCTCACAGGCTCCGTGAAAGGGACCAGTGACACATGTCCAGCTGTGTTTTGGGAAATAACATCTTACAAAGTTGATGGAGGCTGTGAGTTAAAAGAAGCAGGAAAGGAACTGAGGAATTTACTTGAGGACCAGGCCTCCTTCCTCATCTCTGTGCTCCTCCACTTTCTGGGCCTAAAATGGGTAAGGGGATATGCTATTTGGCTTTAGCTGTAAGCTTGGCACAGCCTAGAGTCATCTGAGCTGGTCTCAGTGGGGAATTGCCCAGCTCAGATTGGCCCGTGGCCATGTCTTTGAGAGACTGTCTTGACTGATGTCCGATGGGGGAAAGCCCAGTCCACTGTGGCCAGCACCATCCCTAGGCAGGTGGGCCTGGGATGTATAAGAATGTAAGCTGAAATTGAGCCAGAGAACAAGCCAGAGGGTGAGCAAGCAGCATTCCTCCATGGGTTCTTGCCTGACTTCCCTCAATAATGGACAGTGACCTAGAAGTGTAAGCCAAATAAACCCTTTCCTCCCAAAGTTGCCTCTGGTCAGGTTATTTTATTGCAGCAAGTGATCTAGAGCAAGGGTATAATCAGGAAGTTATCACCAACAATTTCTTCTAACTACTACCACAGATGAAATGAAACGGGACTATGGGAACCCAGGGTGTGTAACTCTCCCCACCTGCCACCTGCAGACAGGGCTGGCGGGCCCAGTTGCACCCTTTTACTTACTGTGGGAAGTCAGGGTCATACAGGGTGGGCTGCAGGATGCCAGCTGGGAAAACTAAAAGGAAGGTCTGGCTAGTGGGAAACACGTCCACTTCTGGCCCACCCCGGGCAGGTCAGGACACATCTCCTTACCCATTTGGTTCTTGTTGGGTAGATAGTAGGCATTGAGTGCCTGTGGCGGGAGCAGCCACCTGTTCAAGGAGGCCAGAGTCACCTAGAGGGTACACACTCCTTCCCCGAGGATTCTCACACCCAGCTTCCTTCAAGGAGGTCCTGCTATCAAAGCCAGCTTCTAACAGCACATCTTCTGGCCTCCCCTGGGCTGGGCCATCACCTTATTCTCCTCACCTGTGCTCTACACAGACCCATGTACCCAGCATGCCAGTACGCCCTCGCTTCCCTCACAGCCCTCCTTGACCCCGAGCTCAGGGCCAGGCACCCACGTGGATTTGTCCACCTCCTGTCGAATCTTCTTGACGGACAACTGGATACTGAATCGGATGCTGTTCAGGATGTTCTTGAAGTAGGTCTTCTCATGAACCTCAAACTGCATGGAGATGGGCAGTGCTCAGCCAAGAGCCGGGAACCATGGTTCCTCCTCCAAGTCTGGCGATGGGCTTCCCTGGGGCCTGGCCGCAACGAAATCCTGCCTACCTCATATTCTTTGTCTACAGCCTCAGGTTTCAGCAGGAAGTCTGGGTAGCCAACCATAACCATCATGTACTGGAGCTGCAGGTGAGAGACAGGGCAAGGGACCCAGGGCCTCAGGAAACAGCCTCTCACAGGCCAAAAACAAAACAAAACAAAACAAACAAAAATAAAAACCCAAAACAAAACAAAAAATAGAGCTTCGGACTAGCCTGGGTCTGGGATCCAGGTAGGACAGAACCGACCAGTCAATTCCGTAAAGGTATCTTTGCCTCTTTCTTCTTATTCTCAGTGCCTGATACCCAGCAGGCACTTGAACAATATTTGCGGAGCCAACCATGGGACTCAGACCCTATCTCACCTTGGCCCGAGCAGCTGCCTTGGTCTGGGCGTCCATCCAGTCCAGCTCCTCCAGGCGCTGGCCCAAGATGTACTTAATATCTTCCACCAGCTGCTGTACCTGAGGGTCAGACACCGGAGATCAAGGGTCAACCTCGGAAGTTTTAGATCTGACCCCAGCACCTGGCACCAAAGGGATTCCTATCTTCTGCTACCACTTCTCAGTCCAGGGCACCATGCTGAGCACCAAGGAGAGACATGGCAAGCAGGGCCTACACTCAGAAGCATGAGAGCAAGCTCCCAGCCTGGAAGAAGGAACCATCCCAGTACAATTCTATGCAGTCCTAAGGCCATGTCTCCTGAGCGCGGCTAAGATGGACGGCAGGGGAAAGGCAGAGCAGGCCACCTGCTGCTGGCTGCATGCAAGTTTCCTAGGGGAGGAGAGGTCCAGGGAGGAGCATCCTAGATCCTCAGGGACAGCTAAGCCCAATGCCCAACCTACGCCCTGAGCCACAAGGGGAGGTATGGGGTCTTCCATTGTCCACACCGAGCTCACCGCCTGCACCCCCACCCTAGACCCAGGGCAGCCTGACCTTGGCTTTACTGGCAGCTGAGAAGTGCTCATGTACAAAGAGGGCACCAAGAGCCATGCCAAAGTGGCGGTTGGCCTGGCCCAGGCAGACTCGGGCCAACTCCTGGGGTTTGTCACTGCCCTCCATCTCTCTGGCCAGCTCGTGCAGTGCCTCACGGAATGGTGGGGACAGGTGCTCACTCAGAACCACCACCACACGCCACACTAGGTAGTTGTGTAGGATCCTGGAGGCCAGGTAAAGCAGGGGGTTGTCCAGACAGACATGCAGGTAGGTTACATCCTACCTACCTGTGCTCCCATGCTAGGATAGGACCCAGTACCCACCGTGCCCTCTAAGAAGGGGGAAGAGGTCAATTCAGATATGCAGAAATCAATTTTGAAATGCCCCAAGCCCCAGCCACAACAGCAGAATATGATCTTACTAATAACAAGAGCCCTTAAGCCTGACCCTGACAGACCAGCATTGTTTCCAGCTTTTGTATGGGACACAGGCACTCAGAGATGGTTGCCTAGATCTTCCTTCCCTGGATGTACAGGGACTAGCAGGATTTCCCCCAGGGATCTACCCATGTGCAGTATGACTTTAGCGACATATCCCTTAGTGACGTCCAAACTCTCTGCCTCACCATCCCAGGAGGTTGAGGACAGCTCAAGGGAATCCCAGTCTATCCAGGCTCCCACAGGGGAGCAGTGGGCACCAGCAAGTGGCCCCAGGATGTGGATTCCCATCCCAGGGCTCCCACTTGCCTCCTGAAATATGGCCTCAGAGGAGACAGGGTTTACCAAGGTCACCAAGTGGACTAGGTTGCTGAAGGAGAGGCCCTGAGGCAAGGAAGGAGCCGGGAGTGCAGGGGTGGGCGTGTGCAGCCTCACCTGCGGGGTGTGGAGCGGATGAGCTGGGACACCTGCTGCATGTAGTCTGTGGCCAGCAGCACCACCTCCTCGTCCTCAGAGAAGTCCTCCTGGAAGATTTGGTCCAGCAGCCACTTCCACCGCAACTGTGGGGAAACAAGGGATGGAAAAGGGTTCAGAGGCAGCAAAGGCACCTAGGCATGGGGGTCATGGAAGACCTCAGACACACCCAAAGAAGGTGACCTGCCTGCCGTCCCAGCCCCCTCACAGCACCCATCCACCAGGTCTGGGAACACTCACATGGGGGGTGATCTTCTGCAGCTGCCCCAGGGTCACTTTGTTGTACATGGAGCTGACATCCCGACGGAGATCGTCATATTCTGATACAGAGATCTGGAGTGGAGACCAGATAGACCCGGGCCTGATCTATGCTCCCTGCCCATGTCCCAGTCCCGGGAGCTCCTAGGCCCTCCTGCTCACATTGGCCAGCCTCTGTTCCAGTTGAAGGATCTCTTGAGCCTTCTGTTCCACAGCATCCGCCCCCAATAGCCTGAGAAGACGCTCCATGAACACCCTGTATGCGGCCAGGATCTGCACCAAGACAGGATCTCCTCAGTTAGGGAGACACCAACCCCTGGAACTCCCTTCCTGGAGCCCCTTCCTTTCCAGAAGCCCCACCCCATGCCATGCCCAGGCACCTTCTCACTCTCCTCATCTTGAGCTAGGTACAGGGTTCTCTCTGGCAGGGTGAGCCCGTCCTGGTCAATCTGAGGAGGGAAACAGGGACTCCAGGTCAGAAGTGAATGGCCGGTTTTCCAGTGTCCCCACCCAACTGTCACAAAAGAGAAGATGAGCCAAACATAGATCCATTGCCACAAGCTCCCGGAGCATGAAAACCAGCCCCTCCATCCATCCAGAGAAGCTAGCAGCCAAACCCCATCGCAGTTAGCCCAGCCTGAAGACGCCTTGGAGAGCCCACCCTTCACTCCTTCCCCAACAGCCTTCACTTTCCCCACCTGTAGGGACACCATGGGGCGCTGTACTAGGAGTTGGTGCCTCTGGAATTCCTGGCCAACCCCAGCCTTTCAGGGCGGTAGCCCGCGGTCCCCTACTCCCTGAACCCCGCCTGCCTGAGGGCTGGGAATTGCGGCTCCCGCGGCTCAGCTAAACACCGCAATTACTCCAGGGAAATTACTTGCGCCCTCCTCCCGCGCTCTGCCCGCCCGCGCTCCACTCCTCCCCGCGCCCCTCGCGGTCCGAACCCGCATCTCGGGCGCGGGATCGAGCGTGGGGCACGCGGCGCCGAGGGTCCCAGGTCTCAGGAGGGGCGCCGGGGTTGCCGGTGGGGGTGGAGGTAGGGGAGACACACTCACGCGGATGACGTAGCGCGAGGAGTTCCTGTCGTCCAGGCTGACTGTGAGCGAGAAGAGCGCGGCCGCGCTGTACACGCCTTGCGCCTTGTACAGCAGTCGGTTGAGGTCCCAGCGAGCCGCCCCTGGGCGATCGGCCGCGCCGCCCAGGTCCCAGCCGCCGCAGTCCTCGATGACCTCGAGCATGGGCCGCGGCCCGAGCCTCTCGATCTCGCGCATGTCGAGGCACGAGCGGAAGAAGGCGCGCACCTTGCGCTGCGCAGCGCCGCCGGGGCCTCCCGCGGGTCTCGCCAGCAGGCGCCGCAGACGCTCCTCGTTCTGCTCGCCGATGGCCGCGATCGTGCCGTAGGTGAGCTTGTCGTCGGGGATGGCGTGGCGCCGCAACCAGCCCCCGCACGCGAACGAGTAGAAGTCCTGGCACGGGTCGATGCTGGCGTCCAGGTTGGCAGACAGGAAGCGGGCGGCGCGCGCGAAGGCCTTGCGCTCGGGGCAGCCCTCGGGACAGGCTCCGCCACCGCCTGCCGCTCCCGGGCCCAGGTACTTGAGCGCCAGCATGGCCGCCAGGATGGCGCAGAGGCCGGCGGCAAACACCAGCCCCGACAGCAGGCACACCTCGCGTCGGTTCCAACGTGGCAGCCCGGTCCGGGCCCCGCCAGCGCTGCGCCCTGCGCCCATCGGGAAGCCTGGAGGCAGCGAGGTCCCTCGGGCGCCCCCGGTGCCACACCGGCTTACATACTTGACTTCCTGGAACTCATCATAGTGTGCAGTCATGGAATATGGGGCCTCCATGGTGCCGAGGCTGTGGTTGCACACGCCTTGTTTGGTCGGTTATAGGCTGCTTCTGTCTACGGGCTTTCTGGTCGGAGCCCACATGGCCCTCGGTCGCAGCTGTAGGAAGGGAACATTAGTAGACTCAGAGAGGCCCTAGAAAGAGAGGAGGGCCCAGGAACAAGAGATGGAGGTCCGAAGCCTGTGCCTGGCTTCGCTTCACCACCCAAGAAAGAAGGAAAGAGGAGGGCTCAGTAGCCACCATTTCTTACGGGAATAGTAGTAGCCTTTTAACCTGCCTTCCCCCGTCTCCACATGCTCGCCACAGCTGGGATGCCCTGGTACAAAGCAAAAGAGCACCGGGCACAAAGTGGAGCTTCACCGGCAACCTGTTTCCCTTGCCTTTGCCTTTCTTGCCCATCGTCTGCTCCAGCCAAGGCCAGGTGGGGGAGGGGGAAGCAGAAGCCAGTGAAAGGAGGTGTGGTCAGGGGCGCCTCTATGCGGACCCTGAAGCCTCCTTCAGCTCTCTGCACTAAAAAGCTATCAGACACCCAAACTTTGTCCTCGGGGAAGTCTGCAGGACCACTCTCAAGCCAGCTTCTGGCTGTTTCTCTTTAGTAGCCCCAAAGCCCACCAGCCCCTTCCCCAAGCAGCAGCCCCCCCCCCCCCCCCCCCCTCCACACACACACACACACCCGACGGCCCTGACCAGAGATTGGTTTCATCATTTGCCACCCATCGCAGCCCCGGGCCATTCCTGGCGTCAACAGGTTCTCCCCAGAACCCAAAGTTGGGCGAAGTTTCACCCCCTTTGCTATGCCGGCCCTGAGCTCGGAGTCTCCTGCGTCGCGCGGTGCAGTCAGCGGAGCTTAAGAACCGAGTCCTAGAGTCGCAGCCGCAGCCGCAGCTGGAGCCAGAGCCGGGAGGACACAGACAAAGCCAAGAAGCTCGGCTCAGCGGCCGCGGTGGCCCCAGGGGTGGCTGCGATGGTTGGCCTCGGCGGCAGTGGACCCAAATGACACTTACCGGGCAGGTGCGCGTCTGAGCCGGGCGAGGACCGAAGAGTCGGGAGCAATCTCGGCCTCAGCTGGAGCGGAGCTGGGCTGGCTGCCGCTCCGTGCGCCCGCCGCCTCCTCTGCCGCCGCGCCGCGCCGCCCGCCGGCCCCGAAGGAGGGGGCGCGCAGGCAGCTCCACCCTCCTCCTCCCGCCCCCTGCACCCCTCCTTCTCCCTGCTTCCCTCTGGGCTACCTGTCAGCTCCCGCAGCGGGGAGGTGGGGATGGCGACAGCGGAGACACACTCCTGAGGGTGATGCACCAGCTTCAGGCTCCAGGACTCCGGAGTCCAGATCTGTCCCGGGAGGAGGAAGCGCAGTCCCTTCTGATAAGGTGCCTCTGCTTGGAGCCACCTACAGTCTGCGGTAAAGGGGCTGAAGCTGGAGGTCTGGAGGCAGATCTGGAGGCGACAGGGCCGTCTGGGCCGAACCCACAGCAGCCCAGCCCAGGGAAGACTCCAATGGGCTGTGGGAGAATCAGGTGAAGAGCTTGTATCTTGCCCTGCACTCTGCCAGACGCCTTCGGCATTGGCACTTCTTTGTCCTTTTAACTGGAGCTCGTGCCTGCCCCGTCTGGGTTCTGGTTGGTGCAATGCCCTTCACCTAGCTCTACTGAGGAGGCTGCAAGAAGAGGCTGGAGCTGGGGCCTCCTCAACCTTAGTTTTTCCCTGCCATCAGTGCCAGGAAGTCCCTGGCCTGCATAGGGAGAAGGACCAAGAAAAGGATGCTGTAGGCCAGGAGAGGGAGGGATCTTACCCCACTTCGCTCAGAACTACACCTCATGGGATTACATGGGGTGAATTTATCCAGCCTTCCACGGCTTCTAGTTGTGCTTGCTTTTTAAATGTTGGACCTCCTTCCTTCCAGGAGACAGAACCATCTTTGTCTCTCCACTGTATCCATAGGGTGAGGCCTACATGTGACAGAGACCCAGGAGCTTCAAGAACTGATAATGTTTCCGGAATCTGCTCTCTCTGCCTTGCCTTACCCATCTCTTCCTGTGTCCCTGGCAAAGGACCACGCAGCTTCAGCAATCCCAGGGCTGTGGCTCCAGCCTGCAACCCTGGCCTAAGTAATGTTTCAGACATTGGTGAATACCCATGTGATGGAATTCATGATAAGGTGGGAACGAAGAAATGAGCCCACCATCCTGTCTCCCTCCTCTGGGGCTGTTCTTCAGTCAGCTACCCAGTCACTAGCCTTCAGTAGCCACCTCTTCCCCTATCCTGCCTATCCAGTCTGTCTCTTAAGCCTCACTCTCAGAGATGTCTCTGGATCTGGCCATCCTAAGGTCCTCCTCTGCCCCCATGCATTATTCTCAGGTCCAATTAATTCTACTGAGGGAGATGGAATTACGCAAAATGCCGTGTTTCCGTGAGGGGGAGGGGAGGGCAGGGCGGAGGCAGAGTGGCTCTTTGTGCTTTTAATCTGCATTTTCCCCTCAACATTCCATCTCCAGGAGGATAATTTTCCAGCCTTTTCAGGCCCTGATTGGTATCATTTCTCCAGCAATGACAGCTTTTATTTTCCCTGAAATGAATGCCGTGAAATTTCCAAGAAATATAAAAATGGATATTGTCTCAAGGAGCCGACTACTCCGACAGGAAGGCACAGAGGCAAACGTGCTTCCCCAGGGACTTCCCATTGCGGCCACAGGAGGATGGGGACTCTGGTGCTCGGTCCTTCCTTCCTCGGGGCCAGCCCTTGCTCTCTGTTCATCTGGTTCCCATTCCCACACTCAGCTGCCATTGATCCGTTCATCTGTCTCCCAGTCAGGCTGTTGGGCCTCCCAGTCTATCTGTTCTGTTCAACATCTCGTTTCTCATACTGAGCCCTGAGTGTAGGACCAGGGGCAGGAGGAGTTAGCTTAGAATTGGGTCCTCATCACCGTGACATGTTCTGTGGTCAGGCTGTCCATAGAAACGGTCCAAAGACCTCCCCACTTCTCTCTCCTGCCTGTCTTCAGAAGAGGAAGATGAGTGAGGCCCAGGGATCGGAACTCCAGCTCCTCACTTCCTCAGTCTCTGGGGTTCTCAGAGATTCTCCTTCAATTACTAGGTAATCCCAGAACTGATTAGCCAGAGAGTGACAGGACTCGGCCAAGCCTAGCTGAGTCCAGCAGAGCCCCTAGGGAGACTCTAGAAGCCCAGCTCGGGGGCAGGTGGCAGTCAGAGAAGGCACAACGGGTGCGGGACAGAATAGTAGGAAGGATTTGGAAGCAGTTCTTTGCCTCCAAATGAGCCAAGGGCATATCCCAACGACTCTGCTGGTGCGGCGTCACTGAGTCTGGGTTCTAGGAAGGAACACCAGTAGCCCCATCTCTGGCACTCTTTAGGACAGCAGTGTTCACACTAAGGACTCACAGCTATTGAGCATTCACCGAAGTGCTGTGTGTCTTGCCCTAAAAGAGGACTATAGCCTGAAGCCAGACCAGCCAATCAGAGAACTAGCTATGGTCAGTCGCAGCTCTATACCGTGTGGGATAGAGTCCTGGCCCCTGCAATGTGTCAGCCCTGGGATACACCCCAGCCTCTACTCCATCCTGTCAGTGCCCTGGTTTCCCAGCAGTTCTGTGGTGTCTCCTAGGCCACAACCAGCTTCCTGCCCTCCACCCGGCCTCCCTGGCCTCATCCATCCATTATTCACGGCACAAAATGGATTTTTAATTTGAGAAATGAAATGACTCTCCCTAGTGGCTGGTGTGGCAGGGAGGCGGGTAGAAAGGTCGGCTCTTAGAGATGGCTGCACATTGCTAACTATGGCTCTCCGTGGGAAAATGAATGTCCACGGCAGGCGATGGGGTGCCACAGGTGCATACACTCCACCCACACCCCAGACCCATGCCTCCACTTAAGCTGTTCTGTCACTGATTGAGTTAAGGGTGCCCATCAGTTCTGCCTCAGCCCATAGTGAGGTCTGGGAGCAGCTCGAGCCCCATCTATTGGCTTTCAGAGTCCTGTGCCAGCCTCCTGTCTGGTCTGCCACCTCTCAAAGTCCTGGTCTTCACTGCCTGGTCATCTGGCTTCCCAGGATTCAGCCCATCCAGTAATTCACACCTCAAACTGTATTTTTAAATTGTCCTTCATTTATTATTTAGTTAGTTAATTGTTGCAACAGGGTCTCACTATGTTGCCCCAGCTGGTCTGGAACCCCTGGGCTCAAGTGATCCTCCTGCTCAACCTCCTGAGTAGCTGGGATCACAGTCAGAGCACACTATCAAGCCTGGCTATGAAATGGCTGGGGTGGGGTAGGGGCACATTTTTTCCTTTGTGTAGCCCTGGCTGGCTTGGAACTCACTTTGTAGACCTCCAACTCAGAGAGAGCCACCTGACTCCGCCTTTCAAGTGATGGGATTAAAGGGTACACCACCACGCCTGGCTAGGAAATGACTTTTTAATTTGAGAAATGAAATGTCACTTCCTGGTGGCTAGGGTGACAGACAGAGACCAAAGAAGCCTGGGATCTCCTGCCCCCAGTCTAGTTTAGGTCCCCAGTTGGGCTCCTGTGTGAAGCCCTGACTCTTCACTGTGTATCCTTTGGTCTAGGCAGCTGCCTTGGCTTCCCACTGGCCTGCAGTCCCCAGAACCCTGAGTCACCCCTCAGGACTAAGTTTAGTCACTTTAATATATTCCTGCAGGTGTCCTTCCTCAGGTACTACCTACCTTGTATTTTGAGACAGGGTCTCTCATTGGCCTTGAGCTCACCTAGTGGACTAGACTGGCTGGCCATCCGGCCCTGAGGGAGCTTCCTGTCCCCACCTTCCTGGTATGAGTTTTATAAGCATGGACACCACACCCAGCTTTTTTGGTTTGCTTTTGTTTTTAACAGGTTCTGAGAATCACAATGGTCCTCATGTGTGCATGACAAGCACTTTACCAGCTCAGCTCTTGCTCCCCAGCCTGGCCACTTCTATGTCCTTCTCTGTCCTTCCCACTCTGAGTCGTCCGCACCTTCTCCTCCTCTTCCCCATGTAACTCCGACTAAGTTTCATTTCCCAGAACATGGCTGACTCCCTTACGCCTCAGGACCTTACTGACTGGAACATCCTTCCTCTGTCACCTCTTGGCCAATTGACAGCCATCTTTCTGGCTTCCTGGAGCATTCCCAAATGGCATCTTCAGTCCTCGAGTCTGGACATGTGCTGTCTCCGTGGACTTGGGGCATGCCCCACTGAGTCACCACTACAGTCCCCACAGTCCTGCACAGGGCCCAGCACAGACTTGCTAAGTGGGCTCCAGGAGTCCACTGGACCCACCTCCCCACCACACCCAGCATCTAGGAATTGAACTCGGGTCCTTAGCCTTGCACAGCAAACACTTTACCAACTGAGCCTCTAGAACAATGTTTTATCTTAATAAATATCCAAGTGTCTTCTTGGTTCAAAAGATTTAACTGTACATATATGGGGAGGACCATCCTGAAGACTCTCCTTCTTATTTCTTCCCATCTACTCAGGCCTGTATATCCATCCATACCCCATGGGAGCCCCTGGCTTCTGAGGCCTCCTTGGTGTGGCCCCACATTCTTCCTCATGGCCACTGAGTGTCCTTCCTCAAGCCCACTCTACTTTTTGAACAGCTCCGCAACTGTGCCCAGAAACTCAGGCAAGGGCATCTTGAAGCTGGCTGGGGTCCAGCTGTACGGTCCAGGACCTAAGCTGTAGGTGCTGAGTATGCAGAGGACAGGTGCTAGGGCTAGCTTTACCCAGAAACCTCTGACGGAGTCTCAGACCTTTTGTCTGGGATCTTGGCCTCCTGTCCAGACATCCTGCCTCCAAAGGCCTTTCCTGGATCTCCTGGTCTGAGGCGGCCCGGCCATCCTTCATCTGTTGCTCTGGGTACAGCCTGTACCAGATTTGTCCCTGCCTGGCATTCTCTCGTGACTTGCTCTGTTCCCAATGGCAGCCTCTCTTCCTCAGTCTGTCGGAAGCAGATTTTTCCCACTGCACCATCCATCCTGTCTAGTGAGGTTTGGGTACTGGCATGGGGTCAGGGTGGGGCCGGGCCAGCAGAGCAGGCAAGGTAGTATCCATCAGAGGTTGAAAGGGCAGGGCCTTTGGAAGTGAGGTTTGCAAGCCTGCGGCTCTGACAGCTAGGCCTCTGGGGCTCACCGTTTTGATGGACAGGCAGACAGACAGCTCAGCTCTTGCTGCAGACAGAAATCAGGTAGGGGATTAGGGACTGTGTGACATTGGACCTCACAGCCTAGGTACCCCTTCCTGCCTATCACCATGGCCACTGACCATTGCTGCAAAAAAAGCCAAAGGGACCCAAAAGGAATCTTCCTTGGCTCAAAGGGTCTCCAGGTCCCCTCCCCCAGCACTCCATCATCATCTCAAGTGATTGGAGCTGAAGGGGATTGTTAGGTAATTAAAGCTGAGCCATTAACTGTTCCTTTTAGGAAAGAGAGCCTGGATGCAGAGCAGGGGATGGACAGGGAGTCTTGAGGGGCTAAGCCTGGCTCTGGCCCTGGGTGAGGCCTTCTAGAATGTCTATGTGTTTGGGGAAGGGATATAGGCAGAAACTAGGCAAAATGGATGGAGGACCAGAACAGAGTTTAGGGCCCTATGGACGTCCATGCCTCACTCTATGCTCTGTACCCACCCCTCCAGGTGTGGACTGCAATGGAGCTTGGCAAAGGTTTTCTACAGTAGCCTCTGAAAACAAGTGGCAGGGTGCCAGGACCCCCCAGTTCTAGGCTGACCTCTGGCCAGGGAGTCTTGGTGCTAAGTTCCTGCCCTGGCTAACTCCCTTACTGGCCCCTGGAGCAGGCATTCTAGCCTTACAGAGTTAGCCAAAAGCTAGGTAGGTGTCCACCAGCTTAGAAAACCAGTCACATCTGGGAATGCCATCATCTTGGCTCCAAGCCCCTCCTGGAAAGATATCCCAGGGCCTCTGCCACTGTTGCCAAAGGAGGTTTTCATTTTCTGTCGCTGCCTAACAGGCTACTCCAAACACAGCCATTAGAACACAGCTGGACTCTTTCACAGTCTCTGTGTTCCTGGCCCAGGTGTGGCTGACCATATATTTGTGCTCCATGTCCCACTAGACTTAGATCAAAGTATCAACCACACTGTCACTCTCCCATGAGACTCAGGCTCCTTTGCCATGGTCACTGGTGGGGCAGAATTCTGTTCCTTGTAGCTAGATGATTCAGGTATCTGGCTTGGGCTGGCTGTCCACCAGGGGCTACTCTTAGCTCCTGGGGGTCACCTGCATCCTAATCAGCACCCCCATCTCTAAGGCCAGCAAGGGGTTATCTGTTTCACAGTGAATCTGAACATCTACTGGATCATACTGAACAACCAAGAGAATGTTCTGCTCTACAGGGCTCATGTGCTACGTCAATTCTGCTCGACAATTTCCCCCATTTCGAGGTCAACTCACTGGAATATTCATGGCATCTTCAAAACCACTTCACAGTAGTATCTAGATGTGCTTTTGATTGAATTACAGGGAGAGATGCATGTATACACCAGGGGCCTAGAATCTTGATGACCCCATAGGATCCCACCACAAGGATGAGTCAAAGGTCAGAGCCAATGCTAAAATACTTATCTGACCTGGTTAATTGTTTTTTGTTTGTTTGATTTTTAGTCAGCTTGACACATACCAGGGTCGTCTGGGAAGAGGGAACTTCAATTGGGAAAATGCTTCCATTAGATTGGCCCATAGGCAAGACTGTGGGGCATTTTCTTGATTAATGACTGACGAGGGAGGGCCCAGCCCGCTGTGGGCAATGCTTCCCCTGGGCAGGTGGGCCTGGGTTGTCTAAGAAAGCAGGTTGAGCGAGCCACAGGAGCAAGCCAGTGAGCAGCACTCCTCTGCTTCAGTTCCTGCCTCTGGGTTCCTGCTTTGAGTTTCTGCCCTGATGTCCCATCATGAAGGACTGTCAGCTGAAATAAATTCTTTGTTCCCCAAGTTGCTTTTGATCATGATGTTTATATCGCAGTAACTGAATCCTAATTAAGACATAGCCTCTGGGCCAGGCCCTGGACTCCAAGGCTAAATTCTCTCATTCAGTCCCCAGAATGATCCCAGGTGTGAGCATTACTATTCCCCTATTTTACAGAGAATGCAACCAAGATACCTTGAATTTCACAAAGCCACACAGCTGATAAGGAGCCTGGCTGAGATGCAAGGGTTACCCAGGGTCTGATCTAGACCTTGCTGTGTGTTCTTGGGGAAATCATGTAACTACTCTGGGCCTCTGTTCAATGAAAATGCTAAAATACATTCTCCATAGACAAATAGGTCAGATTCCATGCTCACACGATAGAAGATCAGCAAGCTGGTCCACCCCTTCCATAGCCAGTTGGCGTGTGGCTGCTGGACTGGCATCTATAACACCTGGTGAGATGAATGGGGCCAGTCCCTGATGCCCATCCAACTACAGCCAGTCTGACCCTATGACCCAAAGACGATGCCCTCAGCATTGAGGCTGAGAGGTTTCCCAGCATCAAGAACCTTAAGCTCAATGGCCAGGAATTGCTGCTCACCAATGCAGGCTGGCCTCTAGACACCCGAGTGGGACTTGAAGCCCTCGACCAGGGTAGATACATGTATCTGTGAGGTGTGCCTCTCAACACTCTCTCCTCTCTCTCTGTGAGGTAGTTCTGGGGAGAGAGGCAAGACGCAGAGGAGGCAATGGCCACCTGCTCCCTCCCCATGAGAAAAGCTGTCAGTCATCCCCATGGTCACCTCCCCCACTTCCCGCCCCTGCCCCCACGCTTGAGCTGCCTCCCTCAGTAATGGGCTTAATCATAACATGCATTAGCTAGGGCCCTGCTGCCTGCAATTACCACTTCAATCAGCCACCCACCACCCGCCACCCCCCAGCCTCAGGCCACCCATAGGGACACCCCACCACTCCACCCCCCAAATGTAGCATAGGAGCCCCAGACTGTGCAGATGGACAGAGATGTGACCCCTGCAGCAGAGCCCTGGGGTGGGGCTGGCCAGTGGGCAGAGAGCCACAGCTCAGGGTTACAGGCAATTATTTTAAAAGCCTGTTGAGGGAAATGTGCTGCCTGCCCAGTACAGCCTTGTCTTCCTGAGGTTATGTTGACCCAGGTAGCTGACAGGCTGCGAGCACACAGTGTGTTCACGTGCTGGTCACACTGCACAAGCACCAACTGGTACCAGGGCATCAGCAATATATACACAGGCCATGGTAGCCCCCCTGGAGCTTAAAGATTTGGGTACTGTCTTTAAGATGTAGCCACAAAAGCCAGAACTTGGCTTGGGGGCTTTTCCTCTGCAGCCTCTTGCACTCTTTAGCCCTAACCCTTAGCACCCAATTCCCTCATCGGGTGCAGGGACCAGAGGTGCTGAGCTGAACTGGAGGACTTCCCGTGGCCTCAGCACTGGATGGGGACTGGAGAGAAGGGCAGGAGGCGGGCCTGGTGCGGGGGGGGGGGGGGGGGGGATGCTGTTGTGCTGTGATTCTCTCTAATTGCTGTTTTGCTGAGAGGTAATTAAAATGCCTTTTTATTTCACACGTCAGAGCCCTCGCCAGGCTGTGGAGAGGGCACAGGGGGAAGCCAGGAGGTGGAGGCAATAGAGAGCTAGGTGCTGGCACATGCAGGGTCAGAAAGGTGAGGCGTCGAGGCCAGCCAGCCTCCAGGAGGCCCCTGTAGCCCAGACTACACTGTGGAGCCCACCACACCCAACAAAGGCCATGATAATCAAGTCAGCACATGCCCCATGCCTCCTCCACGCAGGTGCTCTGCTGGCTGCTCAACTTGCAAAAACAACCGCTCCTGTGGAGATACCGCCATTATCCCAGGAGAGAAGAAGGGAGAGTCACAACCCCTGGCTTCTCATTCAGTCCCCTAGTAGGAAGGGATTTGAACTGGACAGACCCTACGCCCAAAAGCATTAGGTCAACCTGCCCATCCAGCCACATACCTGTCCCCTCCTAGAGTCCCGCAGCTCTACTCTGGCTCTCCTTGGAGCCCCATAGGAAGGAGCACAGCCTTGAGATGCATGACTATACCTACTATCAGGCATCAGTCCACGCCTGTCACTCTAGACCTGTGAGTTGCAACCTTTCACAGGGGTCACATATCAGATATCCTGCCTATCAGATATTTACATTATGTTTCATAACCGTAGCAAAACTACTGTTATGAAGTAGCAACAAAAATAATTTATTTGGTTGGGGGTCACCATAACCTGAAGAACTGTGTTAATGGGTCTCAGCATTAGGAAGGTTGAGAACCACTGCTCTAAGCCCTATGGCTACCTGCTGATAGGCCCCTTGGGGCAGGAGAGTCAGGACTTGCACTGGCTCTAATCAGAACAGAGCCTAGATAATTAACCAGGCAGAGTCAGGCTAGAAAGCAGAAGGTCCCCTGCTTTGTCCTAGGGTGGTTGGAGATGGTGGGTTAACAGCATCACTGGTGGAGGAAGCAGACCCAGGTCCAACTGAACCACACCTCTGTGTTTCTTGTTCTCCTCCAACCAACTTCCTATGTGCCTATTCTCTCCTTTCAATGTGGGCCTGGTTCGGCATCACCGCATCTGTATCCTCATCCTCATCCCCTTCTCCACCACCATCAGTACCACCATCATCACACCATCACCTCATCTATTATCCTTTGTAGAATTCATCATCATCTCTACCGTGGGCATCATCATCAACATCATGTAATCACTATCCCATCCCAAGTGTTGCCATCACCACCATCATCATCAGGGCTCACCTGGTACCCAGTGCTAGCTAATCTTATTGAATCCCCAGAAGAAGACCTCCAAGCTCTGATTTCTCGGGTGGACAAGCCAAGCCTTGCAGCCAAGGAGCTTATCCAAAGCCACGGAGGCAGAATTGGAATCTCAACTGCTTGACCCCAGAATTTGAAGTCATAGTTGCTACATATCACCACTGTCAGTCCAGAGGACTGGGCCATGTCAACGGGAAGAGGAAAGAGACGTTGGGAGAAGTCCACTAGGACTACTTAGGAAGAAGCAACGACAGAGGTGTGCCCTGTACTTAGTCCAGTTTTCTTAGCAGACAGCCGCTTGTACTCTGACTTGTCACTCTGGTAGTGCTTAACAGCCTGGTTCCCAGCCCTTCCTTTACTGTGCTTCACCAGAACTGCAGGGGAGGGATAACTCCAAGAAAAAGCTGTTAATGCTCAAGCTAAGGGGGTGGAGAGATGGCTCAGCTGTTAAGAGCACTTAACCAGAAGACCTAGGTTCAATCCTCAGCACTTACACGGTGGCTCCCAACCATCTAACGCCCTCTTCTGATCTCTGCAGGTACCAGACAAACACATGGCTCACATACATTCAGACAAACACTTGTACTTGTAAAATTAAAATAAATAGCTGGGCATGTTAGTGCACGCCTTTAATCCCAGCACTCGGGAGGTAGAGGAAGGTGGATCTCTGTGAGTTCAAAGCCAGCCTGGTCTACAAAGAGCGTTCTAAGACAACCAGGGCTGTTACATAGAGAAACCCTATCTCAAAACACACACACACACATACCTTGAAAAATATTTAAGCTGAATTCCAGAGTTATTTGTTTGAGAGAGGTACACTTGCATGCAGAAGCCAGAGGCTGGAGTCCAATGTCTTCCCCAGTTGATTTCTTATTTTTTTGTTGTATACATTCACTTATTTATGTGTATGGTGTCTTGCCTGCATGTCTGCCTACGCACAATGTGCTTACTTGTGGAAGATAGAAAAAGTATTGGATTCCCTGGAGCTGGAGTTATGGATGGTTACGAGCTACCACGTGGATGCCTAGATCATAACCCAGGACCTCTGCAAGAGCAACAAGTACTCTTTAACCACAGAGCCCTCTCTCTAGTCCCTTCCAACTTATTTTCTGAGACAGAGTCTCTCCCTCTTCAGTGCTGGGGTTATAGGCATGAACCACTGAACCTGTTTGGTTTGGTTTGGTTTTAAAACATGGGTTCTAAAGAACCACACTTGGGTCTTCATGTTTATATAGCATGCACTTTACCAACTGAGTCATTTCCCGGTCCTGAATTCATTTTCTCTCCAGTACAATGGAGGCCAGACTGCCCCGTATTCCCTCATTTTGAGAGCCATGAGTAGCTCTAGGAGGCACCTATCACCAGCGACGGTCAAGCTGAGGACGGACTGTGTCCAGTTGGGATTGTTGTGATAAGCATGGTGGGGCTGGGATTCCTAAGTTTGGGAGGCTGGGAGTGTGGAGCAGGGGGCTGGCATGGTCAGGTGATGGTGAGGACTTGTTCCTCTTGGCAGATGGTCTCTTCCTCCTCATGTAGTGGAGAGCAGAGAAGTCAGGAGGCACTTTAAGTAAGGGCTTCCCCGTTAAAGGCAAGGATGACAGCCTGTTCATCCTCTGGTCCACAATGGTAGCTCTGTGGTCTTGGAAGTAAGTGATACAGGAATGGAAGGAAGAGGCTGGGGACTCCCCAGGTCTCCATGTAAGACAGGGAACGCCTCTGCCGTGCACAGCAGCTTGACCTGTGGACAAGGAAGGGTCTCAGTTGTCTTTGTGTCAGAATGTCACCTGGATGGAAAGAATGAGTAGAAGCCTTCTTAGGATTAAAGCTGCCCCCCCTCAGTGGGTTATGACCCCCCAGGAGAGGCAGCTCTCCATCACTGGATAAAAACCAGACTGACACCTCAGGCTCCAGAGTGAGAATACTCTAGCTGAAATCCCAGCACCATTTACTGGCTACGAACAGGTTACTTGGCCTCTCTGAGGCTTGATGTCTTCATCTGAAAATAGGAACAATAAGATCTCTCTTAATTTGCTGAGATCTGAAGGAGGTTACTTTCAAGGAGGGCAGAGAAGAGCCCCGTGCCACTGATGGAGACCCAGCAACGGCCCAGTGTGGGTGTTGTGTCTAGATAGTGCCCACTTCCAGGAGCAGCTGGGCGGGGCAGATCCTAGTGCAGGGAGATATTCTCAAGGGCACAGGGCTATGAGACAGGGAGGAGACAAGCTTCCAGGAAGTGAGTCCTCTGCCACTACTCGCTGAGCTGGAGCCCTCCTTGTCTCTCTGAGCCTCGATATCCTCATCAGTTACACGGAAATCCCAACAGGGGCAACCTCTCAGGGAATTGTGGGATTTGTACAAGGAATGTAATGAAAGCGCTCAGCAGCATGTTAAGCTTACCATTGTAGGGGCTTAGCCACACACACACACACACACACACACACACACACACACACACACACGGCTGGCTCTCCCGAAGGAGCCCTGATGCCCCCACCACCCTTACCATCCACCCCTGGAGGCTACAGCAGTCATACTCACGGCTGTCAATGTTCCCTGCCAGCTAATGGACCAATTTTTTAGCATTACGGAGATTTGGCCAATTTGGCGGCCCTGACAGAAAAGCGCACAGAGTGAACAGTTGCTTGAGGGTGGGGTGGGGTGGGAGAACTGAGGAGGACAGGAAGAGAAGGGGCCGCAGGTACTCCCACCTCTCAGCCTGCTCCAGGCTGAGGCCTCATAGTCCAGCAAGGGGAGGTGGAGCCATTGGGGAGATTACAGAGATAATTACCCCCACTTACAGGCCCCTCCTGTGATAAGCACTTTGCATATATTTTCCTTTTTTAATCCTCCATAACCCTATGAGGCCATTTCTATTATTTTCTCCATCCTTCCTGATGTGGAATTTGGGCATGAGGTACTGTGCTTGCTCAAGGTCATACGGCCAGAAAATGATGGGAGCTGGAAGGGAGAGTTGAGGCTTAAAGCCAGGCCTTCTGACTATCACTGGGCTCCGTTGTAGCTAAAGGCCAAGACACCCTTCACCCATCCCTGTCACTCACCTGCTCGACAGTGACTTAACCCCGGGACCACCGACCTCTAGTGGCTCTATAGGTGGGGACCCCATGTGCCACGCAAGGGGTCCTGATTTCCCTCTTCCTCTGGCTGAGGGTGTCCTCACACCTCAGAACACTCCCCAAGCCAGCACGCTGCAGGGAGAAGGTGCTGGAGCTGGGCTTTTCTTCCTCCTGTCCAGGCTGTGGTCCTCAACAAGCTGTGGCTTCCCAGGGCTGGTCCGAGGGCAGTGGCAGGCCGGGCACTCCACCTCACACCCTGGGCCCCTAGGAGTAAGGAGGCTGCTTTGCCAGGGGGGAGGAGGAGGGGGCTGCAGAGGGGGAGGGGAGGTGCAGCCACAGGCATGGGGAGGGGGCTGCTGGGCTCTGTGCATTAAGCGATCAGAGAGCACAATATTTCATTGCTGGCAATCGCAGCCAAGACATCAACTGCTTGGGGAGAGCAGCCTTAAAAGCCTTTTGATTTTATTTCTTCCACTTCATTTTTTTTCCCTCCCTTCCCTTGCTAGTGTCCTTGACAAGGCTCCCTTCCCCCTCTCCTGCCCCTTCCCCAACCTGGGCTCTAATGTTCCTTCGAATCTGGCTGAGGAAAGCTGAGCTTCCTCCTTTTGCAAAGCCAAGGGCCTCCAAGGGCTCTAGTCCAGTCAGACTCAAGGCTCGAGTGTGCAGGGGAGATGCCTGGGCGTACTTGTATACGTGTATGCACCCCCTGCCCATTGTGTGCATTAAAAATTCTTACAGGTATAGACCTGTGTACACACATGTGTACATGCCTTAATGTGTACACATAGATACACACACACACACACACACACACACACACACACACACACGTAAGGCCGTCACCCCTGGCGTCACCAGCACGTGCCCACAGAAAGCACTACCTAAAGTAATAGATATTGGTGTGAGTGATTGTGTGGGGTGAGTGGGGACACCAGCAAATTCACAGGCCCTCCTGGGTGGTGAGGAGAGGAGACACCGTAGGTGTCAGCTCAGTTGGGCCCAATCATGGACCCACTATAGATCCCCGAGACCCTAAACCTAGACTTATGTGGGAAATAGGCACTGACTCACTACAAAGTGAAACGGGCCTGCTAGGTCGCTGCAGGACACCTGGCCTGGCGGCCCTGACGTCAGCCGCTGGGCTGTGACGTCACTGCCCCGCCCCCGCCTCCCCCCCCCCCCCCCCCCCCCCCCCCCCCCCCGCCGGGTGCTTCATCTCCGCCTAATGGCAGGCGACGCAGAATTGCACATCTGTCTTGTCGGGAATTAGTTAATTGAATCAGGCGGCCTGAGCTGCCGCAGCGACCTCGGCCCTGGCCCCTGAGAGGGGGCTGGGCAAGGTGGGGGGAAGCTCAGACTGGAGGGCTGCTGCGGGAGCTCACCGAGGCTGGGGGGCTCACCTAGGCTGGGCGGGAGTGCGGGGGAGATGCAGGGATGTGTGAATGTAGGTCAATGTCCCACTCAACCTTCCCTCCCCCTGCACCATGAGAACCTGGGGCTAGGCGCCCCCAGGAGCTGGCTGAGGACCAGGCTCCAAGAACCAGAGCTAGAGGGACGCCCCCTCGGTTAATTGTGCCCCTGCCAGAGCACAATTTTGTGCACATTGCTGGTCTGTTCACATCCCTCTTCAGCAGCCACTCATACTGACACCCTCCATTCCTTTCCTCCCCTGCAAGGACAGGGGAGCCAAAAACGGCAGCTGATTTCCTAGTCCTAAAGTGTGTGATCTTTCTCTCCTCCCTCACCCCCAACTTCTGAGAATGCATCCCTAAAGGTTGGGATGAGGTGATTGCCTCCGCCTGAGTACGGCTGCCATACCCATCTGTATGAACTGATCTGAAGGGTCAAAGAGCCTGAGTGGGACCGTGGGACAGGACAAACTGGGGTTGTTCCGTTGAAGAGGCACCAGCACACCTGGAACCCACGCCAGCTCGTCCGTTCCTGCCAGGGTCTAGTGTTAAGCGGCTGACCTTCTTTCATTCGGCCCCCACCTTTGTGTGGCCCTTCCCAGTTTCAGATTCTTAGCTAAATGCTTGATCCTTCAGAGGTAGCCTCCCCATTTCACAGATGGGAAAGCAGAGGTCCAGAGAGGGTAAGTGGCTGGCCAAAGACCTCAACAACTACAACATGCTGGTGGCCTGGATTTGAACTCAAATGCTCTGGTCTTAAATGTCAGTCACTCCGCTGCTCTGCCTCCCCCTCCAAGGACCACTTAGTTGCTAGGAGACAGCAAACTGGTGGTTACTATGGGAACTAGGCTGATGGGGAAGGTGGAGAGAGTTGGTGTCCAGACAGCAACAGGAAGGCTCCAGGTGGGCTCTCTGGCTCCTTCCCCACCCCTCACATGGAGGCTTTCAGCTCTGGGCTCTGGGCTCTGGTTCCTGGGGTCTGGGTAACAGGTGCTAAGGAGACCAAAGGGAGATGTAGAGGCACTGGACAGTGCATTGCAGACCAAGAATGCACTGGACCCCCAGTGCTAAGACAGACAGGTCAGGGGGCCTCACACTTCTGCTTCCAAGACTGGTGTTGGCCGGTAGTACAGACAGCACCCTCTTCTCAGGAAGCAAGAGCAAAATGCAGAGCAAGACCACAGTAGGGCAAAGCCACCGAGGAGGCTCTAGAGCTGTGTAAAGTGGGGCTACCCTAGGTCCTCTCCACAGACAGGGTTAGGAACCTGACACAGGCACTAAGCCTGATATATAGACTTTACTGTGTGACCCTAGACAAGTCACATAGCCTCTCTGAACCTCTGTAAAGCGGGCATAGCAACAGTACCTTTCATGTAGCATTGCAAAGATTGCATGGACAAATTTGGCTTCGGACAGGGCCGGCAGGCTCTAAGGACTGTTGGCGTTAGGTACATTTTAAACTTAGATGCTCACCAGTTTACACAAGTCCACACCACTGTGGACTCAGCTTTTTGTCCTCTTATTCCTCAGAAGCACGGTCACCTGTGTGCCTCACTCCCTGCTAGGCACTGGAGGAACAGAAGCAGAAACAAAACCGTCCCCAGGACGGCCCTCCTACCGAAAGCTGGCGCCACAGTTCCGGAGCCCAGAGCATGGGAGGCTGAGGCAGGAGGAGTGGTGTGTGTGTGTGTGTGTGTGTGTGTGTGTGTGTGTGTGTGTTGCAACTAAATTTGCTCATCCAGCCTGTCAGTCCCTTAATCTGGTCCCAGAGGAACAGCAGAGGCTTCACTCTGGATGACGAACGAGGAGAGAAAAGCCTGCCCTGCCTGGACGCCGGGTGAGTAATGGCCTTGCATTAAGATATTAGGCCTGGCCAGGGGCGTGTGGGAGGGGACATGCCCCACCCCCGCCTTTGCAAAACAGGGAATAGCTCTGAGCAGGAGGCTTGGGACGGAGTGAGCACCAGGAGGGTGATGGGGCAGATTCCCAAGGAAGACACCAAAGGGAGGGGTACTGAGACAGAGAAGGACAGAGTGTCAGACAGACAAGGAGACAGAGCCCCAGGCAGACGTGACAGGGAAAGGGGGGAGAGTGACCAGACAGACAAGACTTGGGGAACAGAAGGGAAACCCAGGGAGGAGACTGCCTAGTCACAGGGTATGAAGGGGCTAAAGGAGCAGGCTGGCCACCAGGGGGCGTCTAGACTCCTGGTGGCCACTGTGGTGGCCCTAGACCTCTGGAGAGTGCCACCTGGAGGCAGAGCATCATGGCTGGTCCTCTGATGTTCCTCTACTTGATTCTGAGAGGACACTGGGTGAACCTGGCAGTCCTAGCAGAAGTGGACTTGGTTACTAGGCTGGAGGGAAGGGGTCCTGTTCCCATGAGCCAGTACCTAGAACAAGCACCCCGTGATCCCTCTTCAGTAGACACTGGCTGCCCATAGCTGATCTCTGAGAAGCAAGGTTGGCTGGGGGAGAGGATCTCTGAGGGACACAATGGAGCCAGACAATGAGCAAGGTTTGAAGTCAGTGCAGCACAGACAGACATTATCAGAACAGAAGGGAAGGGGTGGACTCCAGAGACGCCCATGGGAAAATGCCCCCTGTGCCTTGCAACCTCCCCTGGCACCCCGAGCCCACCTTCCCCATGGGGCTCCATCCCTGTGCTCTGACCCAAGCCTTGCTGTGCTTCCTGCAGACCCCCACTTGGAGAACCTAGTGATTGTGGCTTAATTTCAGGAACCCTCTGTGGGATGCCAAGAAGAGGCAGGTTCAGTAAACTTCATATGTGAATGCGAATTTTATCTTCCCCAGGTTCTACTATGTCTGTGTAACCAACATGAAACCCAACGCAAGTCCCAGCAAGCACTATTTTTCTCCCTCAGAGGGGTCTTCTGGTGGTTCGTGTACAGACCTGGGAAAGCATCCATTTCTCTGTGCCTCAGTATGCTGGTCTGGAAAATGGGCCTCCCGTGAAGCTCAGTGGAGTGAGCAGTATGAAGTCGCGTAAGTTACCTAGAATCCCAGCCTTCTGCTTGGCTGCCCTCCGTCTCCTCTCCATGCCTGCAGGGGCACACTCGTGCAGGAGAGCTAAAGCCGTGAGCTTCCCAGAATGAAGATCAGCAGGCAGAACTAGAAGGGGGAGGGGCTTATGCCAGATCTAGGATCTTAATGGAGCACAGAGTAAAGATCTAGGGGTCAGCTATCACCACTGAACCATACTGCCTATCATCCCAGTCCAGCATCTCCCAGCTTCCTGGGTGCAACCTGCTTGGTGTAGTCCTCTGACGTCACAGACTCAAAGCCCTTAAGGCTTGTTGAACAAGGCTCCGTGCAAAGATTGGGGATACATCTCAGTTGGTAGAGTGGTTGCAAGCATGCTCAAAACTCTGGTTTTCCATCACCAGCTCCCCATAAACTGAATGTGGTGGCAGGTGCCTGTTACCTCAATACTCCCGAGACAGGGGGAAAACAGAAAATGTGTTCTACAACTCAGGAAACGTGCTTCGGCAGAGCTACATTTGACCCGGAAGAAGGTAATTTGGAGATGGAGGTCCGATGTTGGGGTACTGGGGCTCAGAAAAGCAGTCCCAGAAAATCTCAAGGCAGAGCAGATGCCCTTCTGATGCCTGCGTCTGAAGGAGGAGTCTCCTGAAGGGCAGATGGCGTAGAAGGAGGGGCTTCTGAAATGCACCCTCACAGCTCTCCTGCTCTGACCCCTTTGGGTTTGTCCTGAGTCCTGCGGCAGTTCTGGACCTCAAGCTGTCCCTGCCCAGGATTTCCCACCCCCTCACGAGGCCTCTTCTTTCACACAAAGCCACCAGGAGGCGCCCCGCACCTGCAGGTCCCCTTCACTGCTGCCTGGATGGGGTTAGGACTGCCCCTGGAGAATGAAAGCTTCCGAGAAACTCAGGGCCGCTATGCCCCGCAGGGCAACCCTTTCCTTCTCATACCCAGTGTTTCTCTGATCGCAGCTCGGACCCCACCGCTGAGCCGGCCACAATGTGGCGAATGTCCCACCAGTGAGCCTGTCATCGGTGCTTCTTCAGCTCCCACCAAGGTCAGGTGTCAGCTCTTCCCCTGAGTACCCACCCGTTCTTAGCCTCAGAGAAGGATCTGTTTTGAGCAGAGAGACCATTGCCGGTCAGGGTCTGGTTTGGTCTGCTCTGGTCCCAGCCACTGATGCTGAGCCTCAGCCCATCCCAGGTTTCCATGGAGCAACGGTTCCCACGCCTGCTTTGTTCAGACGCATCCAACGCATCAATGCTTAGGCCTTGGCCACCCGGGCTGGAGGTCGGGCCTGTAAAAAGAACAGTCACCCGGTACCAGGGCTTCTACTGACTTCCTCAGTCTTGGGTGGAGTTTCCACCTGGAAACCACCAGGAGGAAACAGCTCCTGAATTTTGAAAAATTATTACACCTTTATTGATTTGTGGCTTTTTTGCTATGAACACACGCTGTGTCAAGTGCGTGCTGGTCAGAGGACAGCTTACAGGTGTCAGTCCTTTGGCCACGGGGGTCTCAGGGATAGAACTCAGGTCTTCAGGCTTGGAAGCAGCTGCCTTTACCCACTCAGCCATCTAGCCAGCCCCTACGATGTATGTAATTTTAAATATTTGTGAACTGGATATAGTGGTACAGATGTGTGGTCCCAGAATTTGCTATATGAGGTGGTTGCCTATGTGCCCAGCACCTTCATGGGGGTTTTGTGTAGAAAACACTGCTCAGCCTCTCAACAGCACAATGAGGGAGTAGTGGGCTTGGCCCCATTGAACAGACATGGAGCCTGAGGCTGGGGAGACCTTACCATGATTTACTGATGGGTTTAACAGCTAACCAGATCTCTGCTGTCCCCACATTCTTCCTGAGAACTTCTCTTTACGACACCCTCCCACCCACAGGCATTCAGGTCCTAAAGTGGACCCCCAACAGCCAGGAGATCTATTGTAGCAGTGAGTAGAGCTCCCAGCTCATGGGTTGGGGAGGGTGGTGTTCCCCTGCACCACCAACCTTGATAGCAGCCAGGCTGGGGCTGGCTTTAGTCTTGGGGCCAGGTCCCCTGTACGGTGGTGGTAGAGCGCCACAGTGACCCTAGCGGTTGGTAGCATAGTTGTCAGACCCCCTTCCCGGAGGCCCTGCATCTGTGCTGGCCCTGTGCCGAGAGTGTCACTCTGTTCCCAGGGGCTCCTCCTCATGGCGGCTGCCAGCCTCCCTCCCTGCCTCCCATTAATCATGTGTGCAGGATTTATTTTCTCCAGCAATTTATTTCAGTAAATGCAATCTGGGTGTGCCTGCAGGTGGGCAGGAGGCTCCTCTGCTGCCAGAGTCACGGAGCCTGACTTTATTGTCAGGGTGATGGGCATGACTCCAAAGCCAGCACCCCCAAGGAACAGGCCAGATCTAGCCAAGCCCTGAAGCAGGACAATGGGGACCCAGGGACCAGCCCCACCCCACACTGACTTGATGACCCCCGTCCACAGGAGCTTACTCCACCACCTTTTCCCAGCTGAAGAACTGGGGGTAAGGAGGAGACTGCCATCTCGAACCTCAGCTTGACACCTCAAGATACAGATTTGGTGGTGGGGGGGCGTCTAGTTTCCTGATCCAGTCCCTCCTCTGAGCTGCTGCCTCCCGATACTGCCAGGCCCATCCTGGAGGGAATAACCCACTATTGCAAAGCCTGCATGCCCCCCCACCACCACCACCACCACATTCACAGCCCAGTTCACCTTCCTGAGTCCTCTTGTGCCCCTTCATCTCCCTCTGTCCCTTTTTGGTCACTGGGTATGGCAGCCTGAGGCTGGACAGAAAGAGGTCCTGAGGTCAAGCAGAAGCTAGGCTACCACAAGTCCCGAGTCAGTCCTCCCCGTCATCGGCATCATTTACAGAGCCTGGAGCAGAGAGAAGGCACAGTGAGCTACAGCGGCAGGGGCTGCTCCTCTCCCTCACCAAGCCCTCTGTAGTTCCTTCCAAGACTCCCCATTCCTTCAGTGCCAGATCCTGATCTACAAGCATCTCTCTCTTCCTTTGGAATCCCCCAAATAAGGCAAAGTGGTAACACTCCCCACCAGGTTGCCCCACCTATCAGGGCAGCCTCTAATGCTGCAGATAATTCCTGCTGTCGCAAAGCCATTACCCCGCAAATGGGTTGGCTTCTGCGTGCGTGTGTGTGTGTGTGTGTGTGTGTGTGTGTGTGTGTGTGTGTGTGCAAGAATAGTGGTTGCAGCAGGCAGAGCAAGAGCACCCTTTCCTGCCTTGCTCTCTGTAATTGCCTCCAGGAATTTATTGACTTTGTGTCCCACACCTTCCTGGCTTCATCTCTGGTCCATACCCTGGATACCCACCTCTGTTGGTCCTTAGGGACAGAACCTGATGCTGTAAGACAGAGCTGGGTGTGGCCTGTAGAGGGGCCCTTGGTATAGATTTAACCTCTCCAGCTCCATGCCCAGAAGTTGGAAACAAAAGGAGAGAGTGTCTGGGGAACCCCCTCCCCGCCCCAGGAGTTCCAGACCACAAACCTCATACTCTGGCTTCGTTTCTCTCCTACTCTGGAATCAGGGGTACAAGATTCTCAAGAGGCACTGAAGAAAATTTGGTAGCCCTGGGCTCCCCGCTTCTTCCCCCCAGGACCCTGGTCCCTCAGCGTCTTGCCTGCTACTTGCAGGTCCAGAGGCCACTGCAACTCCCTTAACTCTCTTTCCATCCTCTTCTCCACCTCCTCACTGCCAGATTCATCACTGAAGTGGAGGCAAAGCCTGGATACCAGCCCTTCCATTTCTAGAACCTTCCACCTTTGCGTAGGTGCCTCAGGAAACCCATACAGAGTGGTAATGAGGAGGTGAAGTGGCCACAGAGGCTGAACTGGGTTGAGGTCAGGAGAAAGTTCGTCAGGAGCAGGCACAATCAGACAGTTATGGGGAAGGCTTGATACACTACAATACCTTGAACTTCACGGTATTTGTTTGGGCAGTGTTTGACCTTTATAAATATTTAGGGGTAGCCGGGCAGTGGTGGCACATCCCAGCGCTTGGGAGGCAGAGGCAAGCAGATCGCTGTGAGTTCAAGGCCAGCCTGGTCTACAGAGTGAATTCCGGGACAGCCAAGGCTATACAGAGAAACCCTGTCTCGAAAAACCAAAAATAAGTAAATAATAACAAATATGTATATATATTTAGGGGTGAAATACTACATTAACAAACACATCATTGAGAAGGTTTCTGCCTCTCACACTTTTTTTTTTTTGGTTTTTCGAGACAGGGTTTCTCTGTGTAGCTTTGCGCCTTTCCTGGAGCTCACTTGGTAGCCCAGGCTGGCCTCGAACTCACAGAGATCCGCCTGGCTCTGCCTCCCGAGTGCTGGGATTAAAGGCGTGTGCCACCAACGCCCGGCGCCTCTCACACTTTTAAAAAATGTTCTTAACATGTGTACTGTTACACAGACTACTTGCTGGTCTTAAAGACAGCCCCCTGCCCCAGAAATGCAGGAAGCACAAGGGAGCAAGTTGAAAAGCAGAGTAAGACTGAGCCTCAGCTTCAGAAGCGAAGCTCTCATTGTGGGTGACGTGCGGTGCATCCTTACGGTCTTCCCAGCACCAGGAGGCTGAGCTACAGGACCTTGAGTTTGAGTCCAGCTTGAGCTGCACAGTGACACTCTTTGTCTTTAAAAAAAATAAAAGAAAGAAAGAAATTAAACATTATTAATATTAATGAACAGCCATTATTTCCCGAAATCTCATTTTGCATTGATGCAGATAGAAGTTTAGAGACAAACTGATGGAAATTAATATTGTTATAAGAAGGGTCTAACTGAAGATTTTTAATAGAATTGATGAAATTTAATTTTAATTTATGTGGAAAGCATGTACAGAAGTGACCCTGAAGAGAGCCACATGACTCCAGTGTGTCTCTTCACAGTCTCCCCCCAGCTCACAGACACACACAGGGTCTCACATATCCCAAACTCACTAGGCCTCAAACTCCCAAAGTAGACAAGGATGACCCTGAATTTCTGATCCTCCTGCCTCCACCTCCTGAGTGCTGGGAGGACTACTCCGTGCCCAACTTCTGTGGTACTAGGAATCAAACCCAGAACCTTGTACATATCAGGCAAACCCCCCCCCCCAGCCCCAGAGATGTTTTTACCTCAAAAGACCATCTAAGCCAGACATAGTAGCTCACCCTTGTAAACCCAGCACAGAGGACTGAGGCTGGTAGACTGTTTTGTGTCTGAGGTGATCCTGGGCTTCACACTGAGTTCAAGACAGCCTGGACTACAGTGTACGCCTGTGTCTCAAGAAATCAAAACAAATAAAAAGATATCTAATGTTAACAAAAAGAACTGAAATTCTGATCAAGAAAAACATACTACACAGGAGGTGGGGTTTATTTGTTACTTTCCTCCTTGACAAAGTGCAAAAAAAAAGGCAACTCAAAGAGGGCTTTGTTCTGGCTCACAGTTCAAGGGCACAGTCGATCATGGCAGGGTAGCCATGGCAGTGAGAGGCAGCTGTCCACACTGCACCACCCACACTGCACCGCCCACACTGCACCGCTCACACTGCACCACTCACACAACTCTCACACTGCACTGCCCACACTGCACCACTCACACCTCACTGCTCACACAGCACCGCCCACACTGCACCGCCCACACAGCACCGCCCACACTGCACCGCCCACACAGCACCGCTCACACAGCACCGCTCACACTGCACAACTCACACTACACCG
>CABHPH010161115.1:66352-88639 GCA_902168325.1 Peromyscus nudipes
CACACACACACACACACACACACACACACACACACACACACACACACGCAGGCATGCACACACAATAAATAAACACGAGCTTGTTTGTTTGTTTTGGGGTTTTGATGGGTTTTTTTTGTTGTTTTGTTTTTTTGGTTTTTAGGGTCAGGGTTTGTTTGTGTAGCCCTGGCTGTCCTGGAACTCACTCTGTAGACCAGGCTGGCCTCGAACTCACAGAGATCCATCTGCCTCTGCCTCCCGAGTGCTGGGATTAAAGGTGTGCTCCACCACTGCCCAGCTTAAGTGTAATATTTTTAAAGACAAAAAATTTACAAGTCAAGGTAGAGAGCTATCAAGACAGCTCAACTGGCCACAGTGCTTGGTTTACAGGCCTGACATAACCTGAGTTCACTTCCAGAACCCTCTACAGAAAGAGAGAAACATCTGTGAGTTATCCTCTGACCACACATATCGTGGGGTGCGTACACACACACACACACACACACACACCATTTAATAGACTATTTAAAAACAGATGAGATGGAGAACAACAGACTTTGATCTCCACAGGCCCGCACACAAGCACAGACACACATGTATACACACTAGACACGTGTACACATACCATACACATATACCATACGCACAAAAGAAGCTAGAGGCAGGCAGCTACTGATATGCTAACACTTCCCAGTGGCAGCTGCTGGCCTATGTGTCACCACCCTATCCATGGCTACCAGCACGCGGTGCGCGCACACGCACACACACACACACACACACACACACACACACACACACACCATGTGTCCCTACCCTCCATCACCCTCCCAGCCCCCACCCTCCCAGCTATCTGTGACAATCCCTGCCTGGGATCTTTGCATCCTGCCCTAGCTGGCAAGCCCCACCCCCTCATCACTAGCCTTGAAGTATCAGATTGCGTTTCCGGCCCCTTCTTTCCAAACCCCCAAGCCAACCCAGCACCTGTTCCATTCCACAGCCAACAGGCTGAGTGGAAGACATAAGCCCCAGTCAGAGGTGGGGGATGGCAGGGCCTGTGCCCATACTGGGGCTGCTGGCTGCCCTTGTTGTGTGTGGTAAGGGTGGACATGACTCCCTTACTGGGGACTCTCTATGCCCACCTGCCCCCCACCACCGCTGCATGGTCCCCTCCCCTCACCATGCCTAATTCCCACTCCCACAGGCTTTCCTAACTTCAGGTACCCCTCTCCAAGGGAGCAGCTGGCTTCCCTCTGCTCTGCCTTGACCCAGCAGGACACAGGGAAGCTTCCTTTCTGGGTCCAGTGACCAGCACCCTGTTCCTCTCCCCGACCTTCCCAGGCAGCTGGGGCCTGAATGAGGAGCAACGGCTGATCCAGCACCTGTTCAAGGAAAAGGGCTACAAGAAGGAACTTCGACCGGTAGCTCACAAGGAGGACAGAGTGGATGTCGCACTAAGTCTCACCCTCTCCAACCTCATCTCCCTGGTGAGTGGACCATTTGGGATGGGATAGACCGGGGAGAGGAAGGAGAGAATGGACGGTTGCTCTAGGCTGACCAGCTCCTCTTCCATGAGACATGCCTGAGTGTTCTCCATGCCGGATGGCATCACAGTCCTCAGCCACCCAAAGCCCTGCCTTCCACTGTCCTGCTGGTCGCTATGCTCCCCAGGACTCAATGCAGCAGCCTTCTGCCCTCTGCTTTGGTAGTCTGCCGACCCACCTCTATTCACTGCTCCAGCAGGCACTGGCCCTTCCAGATGCCGTGGTCCCCTGGAACCAGGCAGATTAGATGCCTGGTGAGTGAGTTTGGGTGAAAGACTGGTGGGAACCTTTGGCAACAGCCCTCTTATCTGATTACAGAAAGAAGTGGAGGAGACCCTCACCACCAATGTGTGGATAGATCACGTAAGGACATCCTGCTGAAGGCTCTGGCTGCTTGTGCTCACTTCTGCTAGGGATCCACAAGCTCCTGCGGACACTCCTTTGGGAGAGCTTGACTACACAGAGCCCAGCGAGACCTCCGCTAGCTCCAAGGACATGTCTGAGAAGACTAGGGTTCCCTGTGCTAAAACTGCCACTCTGTCCTGACTTGCTTCGTTGTTGTTTTGAGACAGGGTTCTCTGTCCCTATTTCCCTGGCTGGCCTAGAGCTTATGATGTAGACCAGGCTAGCCTCAAACTCACAGAGATTCATTTGCATCTGCCTCTTGACCACTGGGATTAAAGGTGTACACCACCACATCGGCCCCTATTTGCATTAGAAGTCACTCTTCTCATCAAAATATCAGAACCGGTAGAGTTTATGACATCAAAACAAGCCTCCCAGGATGGAAATTGTGTTCCGTCGTGGTGTCACACACATCCTACACAGCTGTTGGTGACAGGCCTGAGGTCTCACTCTTCACCTGTCTCCCCCAAATTTCTTTTGCCCCAACTTGCAGGCTTTGCTCCATCCTCCCTAGAGAAGTGAGGGCCACTGGGGAGGGTAGGCAGTGCAGAGCTCACTTCTGATGTGCTTTTTGGACTTCTAGGCCTGGATGGACAGCCGGCTACAATGGGATGCTGAAGAGTTTGGAAATATCACTGTCCTGCGCCTGCCCTCCGACATGGTGTGGCTACCGGAGATTGTGCTGGAGAACAAGTTGAGAGGAGCTCTTCCAGACCTCCCTCCCTCCTCCTGCTCCCCTTCCATGTGCCCCTCAGCCTGCACCTCCGACTCTGCCTGCCCTCCCTTCCTCCCCTTCCTGACTGCCCAGGGCACACAGTGACCATGGTCCCCACCCCACAGCAATGACGGCTCCTTCCAGCTTTCCTTCGCCTGCAACGTGCTTGTTTATAATTCGGGCTCTGTGACCTGGCTGCCGCCATCCATCTTCCGTTCCTCCTGCCCCATCTCGGTCACCTACTTTCCTTTTGATTGGCAGAACTGCTCCCTCAAATTCAGGTGCGTCCACCTGAATGTCTCTCGGTCCAGGGCACCCTGCCAGGGGCAGGAGGTGATGAATGAAATGCTCTCAGGCTTGGTCCCGTGCTGACCAGAATCCTCTCAGACCACAGCCTTCCCCAGCTAGCCCTCCCCCCTCTGCCTCCACTCCTGCCCTCAGAAGCCCCATCCAGAGACTCAAGGTCACTCTTTGCCTACTGATCTCTCCAGTTCTCTCAAGTATACAGCCAAGGAGATCAGACTTAGCCTGAAGCAGGAGGAGGAGGAAGATGGTCGCACCTACCCCATCGAGTGGATTATCATTGACCCTGAGGGTTTCACAGGTACTTCAGACACCATGGTGGACTGGCCCTGAAGACACATACATTGTGGATGTGCATACAGTCACACCAGCACCTCACACACTCACAGCTAGGACACCAACGTGTGTACAGGCAGGGACGGCATGCAAGCACAGCCTACACACCTGCCTTTACTGACCCAAAGAGACTCCAGAGTCAGAGCTGAAGGAAGCAGGGACCCTCTCATCACTACTGCCCTCAACACATTCAGGACATACTTGTGAATATGGCAGGGTCTCCGAGGATGGATGTGGCCAATATAGGGGTGATCGGGCCTTCCTGCACCTAGAGAGCCTGGAGATGTGACTGGGGGTCCCATGGATGAATGTAGGCCACCACAAACTGCATTTGTGACAAGCTCAGCTCTGTGGGGCTCCCTACTCAGCCCTATCCAGAAGAACCTGAGTCTTTCAGTTTCAGGGTTGGGACATCCTAGATGGGAGTTTTATACTCATCTAATGTTCTCCCTAAGATCTAGGCCAAGGAAGAATGGCCAAGAAATGGCATTGGAGCTTTGATTTTTAACCTAGAAGACAGACTCAAAAGGGCATGGTAACACACAGGTCTGTAATCTCAGCACTTGGGAGGCAGAAACAGAGCTGCCCAATTTCAAAGCTAGTCTGGTCTACACAAGGGGTTTCAGGCCATCCAGGGCTACATGCCAAGACCTGTTTCAAAAAACTAACAAAACAAGCGGGGAGGAAAAGCCAGTGTGGTGGTGCATACCTGTAATCCCTGTACTTCAGAGGCCAGGATAGGAGGATCATAAATTCAAAGGCAGCCTTGACTACATAGTGATACCATGATACCAGCCTGAACTGCAAACTCTAGGACTGAGAGCATTTGTTTTAGTTTAAAAATATGTGTGTGTGTGTGTGTGTGTGTGTGTGTGTGTGTGTACATATATATATATTATTTTGTTTACTCTCTCTCTCTGCGGGGGGAGGGGGGTTCGAGCCATGCCATAGCACATGTGTCAAGGTCAGAGGGCAATTAGCGTGAGTCAGTTCTCTCCTTTCCGGAGTCCCAGAGATTGAACTCAGATCATCAGGCTTGGCAGACACCTTCCGACTCATGGAGCCATCTCATTGGCCCCTGACAGTGAGTTTTAAAAACTTTATCTTTAATTGTCACACAACCTACTTTTGACTTGTTATAACTTTTTTAAAAAATTACTTATCTATTTTATGTGTCTCGGTGTCTCATCTGCATGTATGTCTGCATATCAGAAGAGGGCATCTGATCCCATGGGACTACAGTTATAGACTGTTGTGAGCAGCCATATGGGTGCTGGAAATTGAACCGAGGAACTTCTGGAAGAGTTGCCAAGTGCTCTTAACTGCTGAGCCATCTCTCCAGACCCTTGTGATATCTTTTAAGCCAAAATATATTACTTATTTGAACCCTGTATGGCTTCAGCTTCTGGGTTTTTTCCCCAAGGAGGAGGGGAAGGAGAGAGAGAGAGAGAGAGAGAGAGAGAGAGAGAGAGAGAGAGAGAGAGAGAGAGAGAACAAAACAAAACAAACAAAAAACCATAAAAGAACCCCCCAGAAATGTCACAGAGGAAAACTTCTTCCTCAGAGGCTGAACCTGCTAGTCTAACCTCCAGAGACAGACCCCACAGTACCCACGACTCCTCCATGCCTCAGCTCCCTCAGACAACACCCTAGCTTGTTTGGCTCCACCTTGGCCCTTCATTCTATCGCAAGAGTCCTTGGCCCCATGGGTTCCCTTCTCCAGCTTGATCCCAAGCTGTCCTTATACATCCCTCAGAGAACGGTGAATGGGAGATAGTCCACCGGGCAGCTAAGGTCAATGTGGATCCCAGTGTCCCGATGGACAGCACCAGCCACCAAGACATCACTTTCTACCTCATCATCCGCCGCAAGCCTCTCTTCTACATCATCAACATCCTGGTACCCTGTGTGCTCATCTCCTTCATGATCAACCTGGTCTTCTACCTGCCAGGCGACTGTGAGCCTTACCTCCCACTCCCTGTCTCCCTGGCAGCCTCTCCCTAGGCCCCCAGCACAGGTGTTCCAGCCCTGCCCTTCTCTCTTGGTCAGAGGAGCGATGACTGTGGATGGCATTGTGTGTAACTCCGCAGGAATGGCAGGCAGGCCTGGCTGGTCTTTGGTTTAGGAACTTTGGTTCTACTAGGATGCCTGGGAACTTTCTGAGTGGCAAGGGCCGGGCAAACATATAGTTAGTGTTGATCGCTTACCTAATTTTATGCTTGAAATGCTTTGAGAAACAGGGAGTTTGAGATTAGGCTTTGTCCAGATCTCTCAACTAACAAGCTGTGGAGTCAGGATTTAAACCCAGGCACAGGATTTAAACCAGGCACATGATGCTCATCATGGTATTGTGAACAGTGGTAGTAGGGCCCTGCCATGGGGGGACCTTGTGGACTGGAAGTGTGAGCTTCTAGCTAGGTCTTACTCTCCAGGTGGAGAGAAGACATCAGTGGCCATCTCGGTGCTCCTGGCCCAATCTGTCTTCCTGTTGCTTATCTCCAAGAGGCTGCCTGCCACATCCATGGCCATCCCCCTGGTAGGCAAGTGAGTATCGCCCTGCCCACGCCCAGCCCTGCCCGTGCCCCTGGCCCTTAGTCCCCAGTTCCAGGCGTGGTGTGTACCCTCAGGTTCCTGCTCTTCGGTATGGTGCTGGTCACCATGGTTGTAGTGATCTGTGTCATCGTGCTCAACATCCACTTCCGAACACCCAGCACCCATGTGCTGTCCGAGGGAGTCAAGAAGGTGAGCGTTTGCCTAAAGCTGGAAACCGAGTCCTGGCCAGGAGGAGCGTTGGGAACGATGAGCATGCTCAGGGGTACCGCAGAAGCACTGGTCCTGTGGTGCAGAATGCGGACCTGGGTTCAATCCTCGGCTCCACTAAACTTTAAAAAAATAAGGGGCCAGTTAGGTGGCTCAGTGGGTTGGAGCACCTGCCACCAAGCTTGACCACCTGAGTGTGATTCCCAGGACCACATGGTACAAAGGGGAGGACCAACTCCTGCAGGAGGTAGAGGCGCACGTGTATACACACACACACACACACACACACACACACACATACACACACACACACACACACACACACACGCCCGTACACACACATAAATGCAATTTTAAAAGTAAAACAAAATGAAGCAGTAATTTTGGTGAGGACACAGAGGACAGGGTGCTTGGGACAAGCCTGTCTGCTCTAAGCCTCTCCGGGCCAGCAGGCTCTTCTGGAACAGGTCGTCTTCAGGATGATGGCTCTGTAGCTCTTTAACGGCATTTGTCTTTAATTGCTTGAAGGGAGAGCTCAACATTCGGACTATTATTTATTGAGACGGGGTCTTACTATACAGCTTATAAAAAGAGGGGGGATGGGTATAGAGCTCAGTTGGTAGAGTGCTTGTCTAGCATGCACAAGGCCCAATACTGAATGTGAACCCAGCTGATGACACAGGCCTATAATCCTCGAGGGAGGATCAGAAGTTCAAGGTCATTCTCAGCTACGTAGTGAGTTCTAGGCTAACCTGGGATACAGGAGACCCTGATTCAAATAAAGAAAAGGAAAAGAAGGAGGAAGAGGAAGAAGAAAGAGGAGAGGGAGGAAAAGGAGGAGGCTGGGGTGTGGCTCTGTGATAAAGTGTATGCTCAGCTGGGTGGTGGTGGCGTACACCTTTAATCCCAGCACCCAGTAGGCAGAGCCAGGCAGATCTCTGTGAGTTCAAGGCCAGCCTAGTCTATAGAGTGAGATCCAGGACAGGCACCAAAACTACACAGAGAAACCCTGTCTTGAAAAACCAAGGGGGAAAAAAAAAAGCATATGCTCAAACTCTTAATTCTCCTGCCTCAGCCTTCTGAATGCTGGGAGTAAAGGTATGTATCCCCACCCTCAGCTTTTTGTTTTTAATATTTATTTTCAGTGACCGAGTTCTGCTCTGTGCTGAGTAATGAGGGAGAGTTGACAGCATCCTTCATGCCAATCAGTGGGGGATCTGGGAAACAGATGAGGGGGTCAGCCTGGGAGCTGTATGTGGCAACCAAAGACATCAGAATGTGTAAAAGTCACTCCACATTTGTGAAATGGCCTATCTTGTGTCCCCTTGACTGCTCAAGTTCTTCCTGGAGATCCTGCCCAAGCTCCTGCGCATGTCCCACCCAGCAGAGGACGACCCCGGCCCCAGGACTCCCATCCGGAGGAGCAGCTCCCTGGGGTACATCTCCAAGGCCGAGGAGTATTTCTCACTTAAGTCCCGCAGTGACCTCATGTTTGAGAAGCAGTCAGAGCGCCATGGGCTGGCCCGGCGCCTCACCACAGCCCGTGAGTTCTGGTAGCCTTGGAGCTTGGTCCATGTGTGGGCAGTGGGCGTGGATAGACATCACTCCTGCCCCTGACTCATGTCTACAGGCAGGCCCCCAGCAAGCTCTGAGCAGGCACAACAGGAGCTCTTCAGCGAGTTGAAGCCAGCTGTGGATGGGGCAAACTTCATCGTCAACCACATGAGGGACCAAAACAGTTACAATGAGGTGAGTGACCTGGGCTCACCGTGGAATCAGATGTTCAAGTGGTAGACCGATCAAGGGAATTCTGTCTTCCCCTCATATACTTCATACCTCATATGCCCACTTAGATGAAGAGAGGCATGGTGGGTAAGGATCCCTTGATGTATGTTCTCCCAAGAAGGCAGAACTCCTTCATGAAACCCCACAGCATCACACTGGGTGAGGCACAAGCTCGGGGGCCCAAACAGACATATGACCCTACCCCACCAGGACACATTCCAAGTACTTCTTAGGGTCCCTCCTTTCTGCTAAGATACTCCAGACCATGTCAGGTGTTGATTATATTGATTTTACTATTATGCTGCTTTTGTGGTACTAGGGATTGACTCAGAGTTTTATGTATGCCGGGAAAGCACGGTGCCACGGAGCTACACTTCCAGCCCAGCCCCAGACCTTTCAAAGGCAACCATACTGGGTTGTCTACTCTTAAGCAACTTCTTAACAGTTCTTCATTATATACCCTGTTCATACATGGCTGGAAACAGCCCTGAATGACTTGGGCCCCTACTGGGAGTAATGGCAGCCCATCCTAACCCACCCATCTGATGCAAGCCTGAGGTGGCCCCCACAGACACATAGAAGCCAAGTCTATGTGCCTCCATTTCTGGGGGTATGGACCTGCAGTCTGAGGACCTCCCTCACTCCATGGTGTCTTGGCCCTCCTTGCAGGAGAAGGACAACTGGAACCAGGTGGCCCGCACACTGGACCGTCTCTGCCTGTTCGTGGTGACACCCGTGATGGTGGTGGGCACGGCCTGGATCTTCCTGCAGGGTGTCTACAACCAGCCCCCACCCCAGCCTTTCCCCGGGGACCCCTTCTCCTATGATGAGAGGGACAGGCGCTTCATCTAGAGTGAGCATGAGTGGGCAGCCAGGAAGACAGTAGTCTGAGAACAGCAGTTAGTTCCTGGCCATGAGCTTGGGCCTAACTGATGCCGTGTGCTGGGCTGAGGTCATGGGAGAGAGAGGGCCCCTCCCAGGAGCAATTCCTTTCCAAATGAAGGAGGGGGAACTTGAGATGGGCTGAGAGTGGACATGGTGGGAGGGAGGCCCCAGGGATGGGGGAGAGGCAAGGGGCTTGCTAGGGGGCCAGGGAGCTGACACTGGACTGGCTTCTTGGAGGTTGTATATAGTGAGGGACTGTCCTGAGTGTCATCTGCCAGCCCTTGATTCCTTGGTCATTCTATCTGGGTCCTTCAGAGATGCTGGAGACTGGTGTGGGAGGGTCATGCTTGGCATCAATTAAGGCCCCATCAGCCTGAGTCACACATATCTTAGAGGACCAGGCCCCAGCCCCCCTAAGGCATCCCTACACCAATTCCCTTCCTCCTTGTCCCCAGGTTCCCCAAACCAGGGTTGCTTTGCAATATTTGAGACACACTTATGATAAAGAATTGTCTGAGGTTCAAATTTAAATGTGTACCCAGGTGTCTTTTTTGTTTGTTTGTTTGCTTTTGTGTTTGTTTTTTTTTTTTTTTTTTTTTTTTTCGAGACAGGGTTTCTCTGTGTAGCTTTGGAGTCTGTCCTGGGACTCACTCTGTAGACCAGGCTGGCCTCGAACTCACGGAGATCCACCTGCCTCTGCCTCCCGAGTGCTGGGATTTATGATGCTGGGGTGGAACCCACAGGTCTGCACGGAGGCAAGCGTTCCCATCAGTCAGCTGCACCCCCGCCCTTAGCTGCAGAGTCTTCATCTGCGCTGTGCATGCAGTAAGACCCATTCTCGAGTTGTGGTTAACACTGAGTGTGTTTGTTGGGGTAAAAGTACCTGTGTTCCAGAAACCTAGGGAACTCCAAGGGTCATTTCTTATCCTGGTCCTCATTTGTGGGCTTGGGTTGCAGGACACAGTCAGAGGGGTTTGTGCCCAGGATTCTTGCATCCTAGCCTATCATTGTGGCAGAGAGGAGCCCTGTAGCTAGAGTTTTCCTGCCTGGCCCACAGTCAGGACAAATCTCTGCCACCCGCCAGTCCCACAGCTGCTCAGACCCAACCAAGTAAACACAGAGACTTATATTGTTTAAACTGTTTGGCTAATGACTCAGGCTTCTAGCTATCTAGTTCTTACATCTTAAATTAATCCATTTCTATAAATCTATACCTTGCCACATGGCTTGTGGCTTACCGGAATCTTCACATGCTGTTTGTCATGGTGGCGGCTGGCAGTGTCTCTGGCTCAGCCTTCCACTTCCCAGAATTCTCTCCTCCTTGTCTCACCTATACTTCTTCCTGCCTGACCACTGGCCAATCAGTATTTTATTTGTTGACCAATAAGCAACATGTTTGACATACAGACCATCCCACAGCAGAGCCCAGACAGGAGAGAGTGGCCCAGTTATCTGCCTCCTTGTTGTACTGATGTAAGGTTATCACAGCTCAGTCTATTTCATCACAGTGAAGTGGTGATGCCATTTGGTCCTGACAGCAGCAGGTAAGGGTTTGCATCTCGAGATGTGACTGAGGAAAAGGAAAATCCATTTCAACCCCAAACCAACCCTAATTGCATACAGAGTGAACTGTCTACAAACTCAAGGTGAAGTTCAGGAAGAGCAGCTTGACCCGACACATACCAGAGAGGCAGGGAGTCCAGGACTCCCCAGAATTATCCAGCCATCCCTATACACGAAGAGCTGGAAGAGGTCCTCATCTGCCGTTACTGACTACGTCTCTGGGCCATTCAGTGGCACTCCTGGAACCCTGCCATATGGTGGCACTGCGCGCAGCAGGGCCACCAACTAGTCCTCCTTGTTCCAGCTGAGACTGTGGACTCTCCAGAGGTGACAACCCACAAACGCCATACTCAACCAAGGGTGCCTTTTGACACCCTGAGGAGCTGTCAGGACGGGTCCCCCATGGTTGACTTAGAACCCCATCTCCTTGTGGCCCAGGATGCCACATTCATAAAACAGCTTCCCAGGAGGCAGTTGAGTAAACCTGTACTCCCCGGTCCAGTAGAGCCACCAATCTTCTCAATGGATAGCACATCAGTTATGAGTGAACTAGGCTTCAAGGACAAAATACAATGAGCCATAGTCACGGCTTAAGTAAGCAGGTGTCCTTATCCTCACATAGTAAGAATTCAGAGGCAGCGACCGTTGCGCTGGCTCAGTTTTCAAAAACAAACAAACAAACAATAAACAAACAAACAAATAAATAAATAAATAAATAAATAAATAAATAAATAAATAAATAAGGCAACTAGAGACTCAAATTCTTGGCTGCCCACCTAGACTGACTCCCACATCTCACTGGCCTTGTTACTCAGGCTTGCTACCTCAGGTTGAGAGCTGGCTGCCACAGCCCCGTACCTTACATCTACGCTCTGGCAGGAAAGGAGCCTGTCATTTATTACTCCTTTTCTCATGAAGCAAAGCTCCCCACCAGTTCAGGTATGCACAAAGCCCTGGGTTTGGTCTCCAGCACCACTGTGTCAAACCCAGCCTGGTAAACCTGGCAGTTGAGAGGGCAGAGGCATGGGGCTCAGAAGTTCAACTTTTTCCTTAGCTATACAGCTGGCTTGAGGCCAGTCTGGGCTACACAAGACTATGTCTCCAAAAGTTAATTAATCAAGTACAAAAAGAAAGTAGACTTTGAAAACATGGTGGGAGGCAAGTGAGATAGCTCAGTGAGAAGAAGCTCTTGCCAGGAAAGCCTGACAACCCACGTTTGATTTCCCCCAAACCCAAATAAACGAAAACACATTCGAAAATGTTGCTCTCTGGGCCAGGTGTGGTAGCACACACCTTTAATTCCAGCACTCAGGAGGCAGAAGCAGGTAGATCTTTGAGTTTGAGGCCAGCCTGGTCTATAGAGAGAGTTGCAGGACAGCCAAGGCTAGCCAGAGAAACCCTGTCTCAAAAAACAAACAAAAGAAATGTTGCTTTCTGACCTACACACACACCATGGCCATAGCATGTGCAGGTTCCTCATACACATAATCACAATAATAATAAATTAAAAAAAAAAAACAAACCTTCCCATGAACCTCTGGAGCATCTTGTCTTAGTTAGGGTTTCTGTTGCTGTGATCAAACATCATGACCAAAAGCAGCTTGGGAGGAGAGGGTTGATTTCAGCTTACAGTTGTAGTTCATCATATAGGGAAGTCAGGCCAGGAACTCAAGGCAGGAACCTGGAGCCAGGAACTGAAGCAGAGGCCATGGAGGAACACTGCTCACTGGGTTGTTTGTTCATAGCTTGCTCAGCTTGCTTTCTTATACATTTCAGAACCATCTACCAAGGGGTGGCATTGCCTTCCGTGTGCCGGCTCACACTCACATCCATTATTGACCAAGAAAATGCCCTCCAGACTTGTGTACAGGCAATCTGGATGGAGGCCTTTTCTCAGCTAAGAGGTTCCTCTTCCCAGATAATGCTAGTGTCAAGTTGACAATGAAACATGCCCACAACAACCAGAGACCAGGTTCCTTTGTGAACCAATGCAGTCACGTCGTGATTTGATCAATGAGATGTGAGCCATGTCTGTAAGTTCAGAATCTTCAGATTGAGCCAGCCACAGACTAAAAATGTGTGGAGGAAAAATTTGTGCCTGGATTGTATACAGACTTTTTCTTGTTATTATTCACTGATCCATAAAGCGTGACAGCTATTTGTACAGCATCAACACTGCATTTCGATTGGCTCCCCGTGGGGACTGAGGAGGAGGTGTTGTTAGTTAGCTTCTCCAGCCTTTGTCACAGGTGGTGGTAAGAAAGAAGCGTCTGGAATGAAGAGACCCACGCGCATGCTTCTCTGTTAGTAGGCTTTCCCTCTCCACACCAGACTCTCCCAGGAGGCTTCACCCCTCCTAAGTGACTTGCCCTGCAGAGAAGGACAAGACCTCTCTCCCAGAGCACAGAGGGGAGGGGAGACAAGTGGAGCGACAGTCTTCGTGGGTAGGGAGACGTCACAGTACAGTCTTACACTCTCCCCTTCCTCTCCTGGACACTTGTGGCAAGGCGAGGGGGGAGGGGCTAGAGGAACAGCAGGTGGCCACTGCTCACACCACTTCCTGGCTATACAGTCCATTGTTCATCCTTGGCAAAGGGGAGCCACGTGGGAGTTGAGTCAGAGACACTGATGTCCAAAATGAAGGAATGCATTTGGGGACACCAGAGAGCAAATGAGAAGGCCAGAGGCTTCGGAAGTGGAAAGGAACCTTTGGCTTTGGACCCTCCAGGGAAAGCGTGTCTCCCAAGTGTTTAGTGAGTGAATCTTTGCAGGAAAACAGGAGCTTTCAGAGGAAACAGGAACCCAGTGCAGGTCTGGCACCAAGGACAAGCCACCCACAAGGTACCCCAGTGGAAGAGGAGTCAATTTGAGAGATGGTGGAAGAAGATGGGTACCGCCACCACTCCCTGCTCGCATCCACAGAGTCCTGGTGGACATGAAGGACTTGAGGCCTTTCAGGGGACCGGCTTCTGAGCCTGACTTCTCATTTCTAAAACACACTGCACTGTCACAGACACCTGGTAGGGCGGGGGATGTCTCCTAGGCATTCAGAGGTGTCCAGTGCGGGCTGGGGCAGTTTCCATGTGGTAGCACTTAAGAGCCAAATACTAACACACTGAGCAGACTGCTTGGAACAGTCGGCCGCATGACAGGTGGCCCAAGTGTTGACACAGCCAGCAGCAGCAAGTCCCTGCTGCTAGACCAGCCCCAACTTCGTCCTTCGATGGTGACGAGCCTCAAAGTAAACAGGACTCATTCCCCAGTCCTTCCTTCTCCTGTGGTCCCCTCCTCTGGCTCTTGGGGACACATCCTATAGTCTGGCCTGCCTGCCCCAGTGGCTCATGAGTCTCCCAAGCAGCTTGACGCATCCCTGGATCTCCCCAGCCTCGCACAGGACCTGCCATTATTTGTCTGGTCATTTTGAACAGCAGCCCGACTGACAAGCCACTGTCCACAGGTGGCTTAGTACAAGAACCCCCCACATTCTAAATTCTTCTCAGCCCTCCTAATCCCAAAGCGTACTGGGTCTGTGTCCCCTGTCTCAGGGCATGGGAGAAGCTGCCATGGCCTCCTTATTGTCAATGCCGTAGTCTTCCAACATGCTTGCAGCCTTCTCCAGTCTGTGGCCTATGAGTTACATGCTGCCCAAGATGCAGCCCTACATACTTGTAAATGAAAACAGGATGTGACACTGTCAAAAGGTAGACGCTCTGTAGGTGCTTCTTTCCTGTGTCTTGGTCCAGTGGACCAAGTGAGTGACCCACAAAGGCACTGGGCTACTGGGAGAGCGTTGAGATACTAAGTTGAAGTCACGGGGAACCCCATGTATAAATCACGCCTACACAACACCTTCACACCTCCCTGAGACAGAATGAGGGTACCTGACTAGCCACCACCAGCCTCCTCAGCACCACCTCCCTTCCCACCTTCATCTGTCCTTGGCCATTTTCTGGGTCTCCTAGCTGGAATAGGGGTAGGACTGAAGTGACTAAGTCTGAGGGTGGGCTGTCTCTGTTGGGACAGTCTTGAGAATGTCCTGTCTCTGTTGGGACTATCCCATCCCTCTCCCCTGGCTGGCCCAGGTAATCTGAGCCCAGATTGTACATATCCTGGAACAGCTGACAATGCTGTGGTCAGACAGCTGGTGGGGCCAGCTAGAGCTGGCAGGGATGGCTGGGATGGGAATGTAGGTTGACACACGACACCTCAGCCCACCCTACCCCATCCCCCAGACCTAGAGAGCTACAGTCCCACCCGCTGCTGAGCAGAGCTGCGGCACCATGCGTGGAGACCAGGGACCTCAGCTCTTCCTGATGCTGCTGGCTGTCTGCCTGGGTGTGACATGAGGGGATCTGAGACCTAGGGTGGGGGGTGTGGAAGGAACAGATCAGGAGTACCAGGCTACAGTGGATGGAGGGTCTGGGAGTTATCTGGGCTCTCCCCAGCCCCAGCATCCTGAGTCTCCACCTTGTCCCTCTGTGCTTCCCGCTCCTCTAGAATGAGTCTCCCTGTCTGTTGCAGGGGCCCAGAGCCTCAACCAAGAGGAGCGCCTGCTTGCTGACCTGATGCGGAACTACGACCCCCATCTGCGGCCTGCTGAGCATGACTCAGATGTAGTCAACGTCAGTCTGAAACTTACCCTGACCAACCTCATCTCCCTGGTGAGCTGGGGGGGGGGCGGCGATGGGCACCAGGGTCCTCGGGGAGGGAAGATATAGGGGATTTAGCTCTGTCTTCTGTACCCCAGAATGAGCGAGAGGAGGCCCTCACGACCAATGTCTGGATAGAGATGGTAAGAAGCCACTGCTGTATCTTTCTGCTTATTTCGGTCGTCCCCCCACCCTGCCCTGTCCCGCACCCTCTGCCCGGCCTCTTGGGCCCTCCAGGCTGCCTTGCCACTCTCCAGCCCTGCGTAGCCCAGGGCAGAGGCCCGACAACTGCTTCTTCATCCGTAGCAGTGGTGTGACTATCGCCTGCGCTGGGACCCACAAGACTACGAGGGCCTGTGGATACTGAGGGTGCCGTCCACCATGGTCTGGCGGCCAGATATCGTGCTGGAGAACAAGTGAGGAGGGGGCTTGGGCAGCAAATGAAGGATACCAGGGTCTGGCAGGATGAGGGGAGCTGGAGAAAGAGAAAGAAGAGGATAGCAGGGTGCTGCAAGGTGCCAGGCTGAGGGTGGGACCCCAAGCATAGATACTGGTCCAGGGCAACAGACTTGACTCTAGTCCTGGCTTCCTGTAATGTGTTAGCCATCTGGTTGGGCTTTTCCCATCCCTGCAATCAGGAGCCAATTTTAACAACCCAAGAAAATGGTGAGAGGTCATCGTGACACACAAAAATGGTTCGTTCAAGGTCAGGTCCTCTGCAAGAGCTTCATAGTGTTAGCTATTTTGCCATTACTGCAGTTACTAACACTGAGAAAGAGAAGCAGGGATTACGAGGTGATTGTGGGGGCTCTGACTCTCCCAGACCTCTGTACTCATCTCAGGTCCAGAGCAGAGCAGACCTGGAGGTTGCTGGGGTGGTACATGAGTGATACTAGATGAGGGCCCATCAGGAATGAGGCAGTCTGGGGGAATAGTGCCTCAGATCCCGTCCATGCAAGGCGGAGAGCTAGTCTGCCACAGCTCTGTACACTGGCCCATGCACACAGTGTGGACGGTGTCTTCGAGGTGGCCCTCTACTGCAACGTGCTCGTGTCCCCTGACGGCTGTATCTACTGGCTGCCACCTGCCATCTTCCGCTCCTCCTGCTCCATCGCTGTCACCTACTTCCCCTTCGACTGGCAGAACTGCTCGCTCATCTTCCAGTGAGACCACTGATGGAGTGGGGAGCTTCAGGGGGCTAGCTGCTCTGGGGGGGACGACTGGGTAGAGGTGGGGAGCCAGCATCGGAGGCACCTCAAGGCTGGGTGACCTATACCTATTCAGGTAGTGACAACTGAACATGTCCTCCTGCAAAGTCCTCTCACCCACCCTCCTTCATTGCTCCAGTGTCCTGCCCCTGTCCCAAGGGAGAACACTAATGTCTGGAGTATGTGGGTAAGAACACACAGGTGTGTCTGCATACACATAGAACCATAGACGGGTGGGCTGTGCTGGAAAAGAGGAGCTGGCCAAAGGCAGCGTGTGACCCGAGCCACACCTGGGACCTCTGGGTCTCAGTCTCTTCATCCGTAAGCAGTGAATGGGAGTCTTGGGAGCAATTGGCAGGACTCCAAGAGGTCTTGGGAGGTTGGTAGGACCCCAAGGGTCCTCTTATGAGAGGCTTGTGTTTCTACCCTATGGTCTTTGGTGGAGGTAAGAGGGACAGAGAGGCCCTGAGCCCTTTGGCCAAGAAGCAGCGCTGTGCACCAGAGAGTCTGTGTTTCCCTGCATGCTACCACTAGGGCCTGATGGAGAACTGAGAGTGTGACACTGTATATGTCAAAGCCAGTGCCCACAGCTGCCACAGATGACTGTGTCTGTGACCTCATGAGCAGGTCTCCCTTGCCTCACTTCACCCTCTTTCCACTCCTGACCCACAGGTCCCAGACTTACAGCACCAGTGAGATCAACTTGCAGCTGAGCCAGGAAGATGGACAAGCCATTGAATGGATCTTCATTGACCCCGAGGCTTTCACAGGTAACCCCATCTGGGAACCCCTGCCAGACCAAGGTTGTGCCACACACTTCCTGATGAAAACTGCAGTATCATAGAATATGATTTTCAAAAGATCCCAACCAGGAATGGTGGCACATGTAAGTGATCCCAGCCCTCCAAAGGACTGGAAGTTTGAGACTAGCCAAGGCTACACAGTGAGACCATCTTTAATGAGAAAGGCAGGAGAGCTTGGAAGATGGCTCTGTGGGGTAAAGCACTTACTGCACATACAAGAAGACTAGAATTCAGGTCCCCAGAACCCACATAAATGCTGGCTAAAAGTGGCAGCCTGTAATCCCAGCACAAGGCAGGCAGAAACAAGGGATTCCCAGAGCAAGGTTCTGGGTTCAAATAACAGACCTCGTCTCAGTATAAAAAGTAAAGTGATTGAGGAAGACACCTGATGTCAACCTCTGACTTCCATGTATATACACATACAAACACACACATGCAACCACACATATACATGCACCTACACACATGAGTGTATACATACATGTGCACACATACATGTATGCACGTATATATACACCACATATACTTTCAAAAAAAGGATCCAGTGACGTTCTGACTTTTCCTACAATAATTACTCCAATTTTGGGACGGGGACTCAATATTCAATCTCCCATCCCACTTGTCTCCCTGTGTACTGGTGCCCATGACTTGGTTATTCAGGCCATACATTTACCCAGGTCACATCCCCTGTGCTCGCCACAGAGAATGGAGAATGGGCCATCCGGCATCGACCAGCTAAGATGCTTCTGGACCCTGTGGCACCAGCGGAGGAGGCGGGCCACCAAAAGGTGGTTTTCTACCTGCTCATCCAGCGGAAGCCCCTCTTCTACGTCATCAACATCATCGCCCCCTGCGTGCTGATTTCCTCTGTCGCCATCCTCATCTACTTCCTTCCTGCCAAGGGTACCCGGGACTGGGGGAGGGCAGCAGCACATGGGCCCATGGGGGAGGCCAGGCCTGATCACGACACAGGGTGGCACCACAGTCCTAGGACAAGGGTAGTAGGCGCCCTGTAGGGTGAGAAAGTTCCTCAGGGGGTGTGTGGGGACCTGCTCTGAGGGCATCTTGGTCATGGGCAGCAGGCGGCCAGAAGTGCACAGTGGCCACCAACGTGCTCCTGGCCCAGACCGTCTTCCTTTTCCTCGTGGCCAAGAAGGTGCCTGAGACCTCCCAGGACGTGCCACTCATCAGCAAGTAAGGCCAGTCCTCACACCTGCTTCTCGCCCCTCACCACCCATGCAGGGGTGGAGCCCACGGCCTTGCAAAGCAAGTGTTCTACCCGTGGGCTACATCCCCAATACCCCCTTCCCTTCCTGAGGCATTTGTCATGACCTTTCGCCAGGGGACCTGAGGGAAGCAGGGTGGGTGGCGCCTGGGTGTGAGGTGCCTAAGAGACATTCAGCCTCCTGCTTGCCTGACCCTGGACAGGTACCTGACCTTCCTCATGGTGGTGACCATCCTCATCGTCGTGAATTCTGTGGTCGTGCTCAATGTGTCCTTGCGGTCCCCCCACACACACTCCATGGCCCGGGGGGTCCGCAAGGCAAGGCACTTCCCTGGCCACTTGGGCATCCATCTGTCCTTCCCAATCACGTGACTCCCTCCACATCCCTGTTCCCTACTCCCAAATTCAGCAGCAAATCTATGCCTTACGTATCTTCAGGCCTAAAGTAGGCAAATGATAATACCAGTGCCCAGGGATACATGTACTGACTTCTTTAACATTCATAAAGACCCTTGAGAGGGTATTGGTGTATTGTCTTGATTGAACAGATAGGGAAACAGAGACACAGAGAGGTTGAGCAACTTACCCAATATTACCCAGTTACCAGAAAGCAGAGGAGAGAGGATTCTGTCCCAGCTGTCTGTGTGCTTTGCAGCCCACGGTAGCAGACAGCTGAGAATCATGTTACAAATGTAGATTCCCTAGGTACATCCCAGGAGCCTAGTGTATTCTAGCGGCAGGCAGGGGGTAAGAGTCTGTTTGAAAAAAGTGCCCTGGTGATTCTAAAGGTCACAAAAGCTTAGAGCTCAGGTTCTGTGTCCAGGAGAAAGTAGTCAAGCTGAACTAGGGCCCAGTCGCTGCCCCCCAGGCATTGCCTTGATGCCCATCCCCTCAAGCTTGGCCTGGCTGCCCAAGCAGGACCTACCAGAGCAGCCCCTCTACAGGTGTTCCTGAGGCTCCTGCCCCAGCTGTTACGGATGCACATTCGCCCACTGGCCCCTGCTGCTGTCCAGGATGCCAGGTTGCGGCTCCAGAATGGCTCCTCCTCGAGGTGGCCCATCACGACTCGGGAGGAAGGGGGTCTCTACCTCCCCCGCAGTGAACTCCTCTTCAGACAGAGGCAGCGCAATGGATTGGTGCGGGCAGCACTGGAGAAGCTAGGTGAGGCCCAAGGGGTGCCACTGGGGACAGTCCTGTCCCGTTAATGCATGTGGAGCTGGACACAGCAGATAAGTGCTGGGCAAGTGTTCAAGTGGAGAGAGCAGCCAGGCTTCTGGGGAGAAACCAGATCCCTGCTAGCTTTCTTCCACTGGCTATTTCCCCCTCAGAAAATGGTCCAGAAATGAGGCAGAGCCAGGAGTTCTGTAGCAGCCTGAAGCAAGCCTCCCCGGCCATCCAGGCCTGCGTGGATGCCTGTAACCTCATGGCCCGTGCCCGGCACCAGCAGAGTCACTTTGACAGTGTAAGCTGGGGCACGGTGGGCAAGGACTCTAGTGTAATATGGGGGCAGGATGAATGGGGTGTCCAGCTTAGGTCTGGGGATGGAAAAAGCAGAGCTGGGAAGGGGGAAGGAGGAGCAACCACTGGGACGGAGACCATGAAAGAAGACAGGTTGGTACTTAGACAGGGGTGAAAAGGCTGAAGAACAGAGAAGGGAGGCCATCTGTGGACCCAACAGTGAAAGAGGGAGCCAGGCTAGATGCTGCCCCTGGTCACACCTCTATCCCACAATGTGTTGCTGCCCTCAGGGGAATGAGGAGTGGTTCCTGGTGGGCCGAGTGCTGGACCGCGTCTGTTTCCTAGCCATGCTCTCCCTCTTCGTTTGCGGCACAGCCGGCATCTTCCTCATGGCCCACTATAATCGGGTGCCTGACCTGCCATTCCCTGGAGACCCCCGCCCCTACCTGCCTTTGCCAGACTGAGCCCACCCATCACCCCTGGGCCCTGGAGTCAGCTATGTGGGCCATGCTGTCTACGGAGCTGTACTCTGTGTTGGGATCTTGAGTGTGTATGGCAGAAGCACCTTGGGAAGTACCCATACATCCCTGGGGAGAGAGAGAGCGAAATAAAGAGACAGGGGAGTTCTGGAGTGGCTGGTGATGGGTGTGGTCATTCATGACTCTGGGACCGGCATCATGTGGCAATAGCTGGCTCCTACTGGCACCAGTGTTACACCTCCTACATTCCTCTCACTTCAGTACAGCATTGCTGACTCCCAGTCACTGCGAAGCCCTACGGACTCCGCTTTCCATAATGCCTTTGGCTGGGCAAGGTCTTACCCTTTGAGGCCTGAGAACATTTCCTCCTGCCTTTTTGTAAGATGTGTATTTATTATTTTTAACTAGATGTATGTGTGTGCCTAGAGTGGGTTATGTGTACATTAGTGAGGGTGCCCACTGGAGGCCAGCAGAGGGTGTCAGAACCCTGGAGTTGGAGTTATAGGTGGTAGTGAGCAACCAGACAATGGGTGCTGGGAACTGAACTCATGTCTTCTGCAAAAGCAAGTGCTCTTAACCACTGAGCCATCTCTCTAGCTCCAATATCTCTCTCCCCTTTTGTGAATTTTCTCTGGAAGAAGGTTGGTAGGAGATGTGGAACCTCTCTTAAAAGAAGAATGTAGGCCAGACAGCGGTGGTGCAGGCCTTTAATCCCAGCACTAGGGAGGCAGAGCCAAGCAGATCTCTGTGAGTTCAAGGCCAGCCTGGTCTACAGAGCTAGATCCAGGAAAGGCACCAAAAACTACACAGACAAACCCTGTCTTGAAAAACCAAAATAATAATAATAATAATAATAATAATAATAATAATAATAATAATGCAGGGGGGTGGTGCACACCTTTAATCCCAACACTAGAGGGCAGATCTCTGTGAGTTCAAGGCCAACCTGGTCTACAAAGTGAGTTCCAGGACAGCCAGGACTGTTACACAGAGAAACTGTCTCAACCCTCCCCCCAAAAGAAGAAAACCAGCGCTGGGTGTGGTGGGGTATGCCTTTAATCCTGAGCACTAGGGAGGCAGAGAAAGCCAATCACTGTGAGTTTGAGGCCATCCAGGGCTAACAGTGATATTGTCTCAAAAAAAGGGGAGGGGGTGAAGAGGTGGGAGACACCTCAATGGTTAAAAACACTGGATATTTTTCCAAGGGATCTGGGTTTGATTTCCAGCACCCACATGGCAGCTTACAACCTCCTGCAACTCCATTTCCAGGGAATCTAACACCCTCTTCTGGCTTCTGCAAATCACACATGGGCATGGAGCACAGATGTATGCACAGGCAAAACATCCGTATACACAAAATGAAAATAAACCTTTTAAAAAGCACTAGGAGCTAGAGGTGTGGAATATAATGTAACCCATTTCAGCTACCTGTCTGTCTTCTGGGTACCACAGTCTCAAAAACATACCTTCAGTGATACTTTCCCATTCATTTGATTTCCTCCCCCATCCCCATTGATCATAAAAAAATTCTTAAGTTTTATCATCTTTTTCCATTGTTAGAAGTTCTTTACATCATGGATAGGCAAGAAGATTCACCTGACCCACATTTCACATGAGCAAGCTGGGGTCCAGAATAAGAGGAACTACCTAGACCACTCCTTTAGGGTCCAAATTCCCACCTCTGACTCAGTCTCAGACACTGTAAGGAAGATTCCTAACCCTGCAAATGCACCTTTCTTTCCCTCTCTTCTCAAAAGCCAGGGAACTTGCAGAGCTAGGACTGGGCTGGGACAAGACACTGGGCTGGGCCTGACAGCAGCGCTCCCTCAGCTTCCCTTGTACAATGTAGCAGGAACTAGGATACTCCCTTGAGGTCTAACTGGGGAGAAAAACATGGCCTTACTGGGTGACGGGGGAGGGGGAGGGCAATCATGGGCCAGTCCAGGGAGACTGTTTCCTCACCTGTAAACGCAGGAGTAAACATTAACTTCTAACAGTGGAGCATGCTCAGCGGGTGGCTTTGGAGATCCATCACCAACTAGGGAATCTATTTACTTCTGTGATGTGTTTGGGGCAGTCGTTAAGAGTGTGGGGACAAAGACTGCAGTTGAGGCAATCTGATAGATGTCTTTAAGTTTGTCACTTAAATCCCTGGTGCGACTCCCCCTACCCCGCCTTCACCCAAGGCAGGGA
>CABHPH010161116.1:0-36933 GCA_902168325.1 Peromyscus nudipes
TATACAAGACAGACCAGCCTCCACAAGCCAGGGAAGGAGCTCCACGGGCAAATGTTATTTGGACTCAGCTCCTCCTGCCTGTGTGTCTAGCCACCAGTCCATCGCCTCTCAAAGTCTTGAACTCAGTTTCCCTAGTCACAGGAGCCATTTCCTTGAAATCTGTCTACACACACGGCTGTGTCTCTGTGTGGAAGCCTGGCTAGTCAGTCTAGGAATGGTAACACCAGAATGAGCTGGGTCCTTCAGTGTGGTTCTCATGGATCTAGTGTCTGAGAACATGGAAGGGTAGCAGTTAGCTGCACCTGGAAGAGTGTGAAGACAACTTCAGTTGCAGGAGCTGCGCCCCGTACACCAAGTTCTATCAAGATCTGAGAGAAGATCTCCCAATCATCACTACCTAGACCATGCATGCTGCCTCCCGAAGAACCAAAGCACCCCCATTTCAAGCAAGCCCCTCACCCCAGCTTGAAACAGGCCTGAGTTTCAAAATTCTCAGAGCTGCTGACATAGGTCCCAGGACAAAGTCAGGATGTTTGAAGAGCCATCTGGTAGCAACTGATTAACCATAGAATGCCCCAATTCCGGAGATGGTCGAAGTACAAAGTCAGGATGTTTGAAGGACTATCTGGTAACAATTGATTAACCACAGAATGCCCCAATGCTGGAGGTAATCTATAAAGTTTAACAAACAACTGGTTAAAACTACAAAGTAAGATAACACAGAAATTCTGAAAAGCCCCTAAAACTTGAGCCAATCAGAACTGTACCCATACTAGCACCCCTAAATGATGTAACCTTGTAGTTTTTGCCTTTAAAAACTGAGCTTGCAGAGGGGCGGGCACCTCCTCTAGCCTCCACTGTGTCAGGGTGCTCAACCAAGGTCCCTGCCGTGGCTTGAATTGAAATAAACCTTGCTTTTGCATTTCGGTGAGTTCATGTCTCTGGTGGTTCTTCGGGGGTCTCACGCCCAGGGCACAACACCTCCTTTTCATAATACTTGTGTGGATTTTGACTGGTTCTCTCTCCCCGGAAAATTCTTTGCCTGGCCATTCTGAGTATTATTTGAGCACTCAGCATATCCCTTGGCTTCTCTAAGCCTCAGCTCCCTTCTGCTAAAAGTTACTTCAGGGGGCGGGAAAGCACTTGGTCCTTGCATTATAAAACACCGTGACCAAGAGCAACTTAGGTGGAGAGGATTTATTTTGACTTAGGGCTCCAGACAGAGTCCAAGAGGGGCGTGGCAGCAGGGACAGCAAGCTGAGAGCTCACATTTTGAACCATAAGCAAAAAGCAGAAAAATCAAACCAGAAATGGCAAAAGACTTTTAATCTCCAAGTTTTCCCCCAGGGACACACTTCCTCACCTCCTAAACCTCCCCAAACAGTGCCACCAAGTGGAACCAAGGGTTCAAATACCCAAGCCCCTGGGGAACATTCTCATTCAGACCACTGCTTTTCATGGGACCTTCCAATTCTCTGCTATCAAAATGTTTCTGAGACTTGTGCCCTAAGGAGCTTCAGTGATTTTATCCAAGAAAGGAATGGGGAAATGGGTCTCATTCACAGCACATACTCTTTATATTGTTGTAAATAAAGACAAGCATTGAACAATTTTAAGTAATCAAGGGGAACTGTAGTATTTACAAAATTGTATATACTGGAGTTCCTTAAAGAGATGGCATCTTGCATTCTCCCAGGAGCACAGCTGGATACAAAGCCTAGGGAACAGACTTCAGAGAGATCCCTAGGGAAGATGGCCAGGTGGCTACTGGGTGGTGGGCGACCTGGTTAGAAAGTGCTGGCCTGGAGCACTGGAAAGTCCTCTGGCTTCTTTGATGCTATATAGAGAAGCAAGGGTTAGTAAACAGAAGGCATCAGCCTGACCAGAGACCAGAACAATGGACATAGCTGGGTGGCCCTGCAGCAAGGCACGTGCTGTTATTCGATTTGTGGAGTCTGATGCAGACATCTGAAAATCAGGGTGGTCCAGCCAAAGCCAGGAACTAAGACAGACCACTCATCCTGGGACTAAGACCCCTTACCCAGGTCTTTTCACTGACTCCAGACCTTAACAGACCAAGGACTGCTTTCAATAGGCAGCTTTATTGTTTACAGATAAAGAAGAACGCCTCAGGGACAGAAGAAACTAAATCCCTGAAGAATTCAAATGGCTGCTACATCCATTTAGAAGATTAAAAATATACTCCACACATATTGTTTCCTTCTTATGGGGAGCAAACTGCTAACTAGACTTCTCCAGGGCTGCTCTGTAAGTCTCAGGCCAAATTAAAGTTCACACTCACACTGGGGAATCAGAAAGTTCATATATCTAGTCTCAACGTGGGAAGGGGGGGGGGATAGAAGATGGAAAGGCAGGATACTGTGGGCTGGGGAGACAGCTCAGCAGATGAAGTCATCTCTCTACAGCATGAGGGTCAGAGTTTGGACTCCAGGACCCACAAAAAAGCCTGGCAAACCCAGAGGCAGAGCCTAGAACTCAGGAGGCAGAGACAGGGAATCCCTGGAGCAGGCTGGCTAGCCAGACAAGCAAAGACTGCTCCACTCTGGCTTCAGCAACAGGCCCTGCCTCAATAAACAAAGTGGAGAGTGATTGAGGGAGCCATCCTGTGTCAACTCCAGGCCTTTACATGTACCCACACGCATGTGCACACACACAAACGTAAATGCACACTACACACAAAAGCAAACAAAGATATCCTTGAGCAGTCAGGGCTCAAAGAAGCCCTTTGTGGCTCAGAACCTGGCTTCAGACCTCAGCTCTACCCTTCCATTAGCTCTGTTCTCCTGTCTTCCCTAATCTGACCTCTTTTGCTATTAAAGCCGGTGTTTTTAGAAGACTATAAAGATCCTGGAACAGAAGGTGTCACGAGAGAGTAGAGTGTGTGACACATAGTAGGATTTCAGTAAACAACTGTAGACAGTGTTTCACTCAAAGAAATGACTCACATTTGCACTAAAACACGGTGGATAATCGTTTCGTAGTGCAAACAGAAGCTAGCTTGAAGTCAGAGGAACAACACGGCATGCACCATGAAGAGTCCCTCATTCCGTGCTACCGTTTGGTTTCAAATTCAGCGTTTTCATCATCATTTTTATGCCCAATGCAGAAATGCCTCAAGTTTATTTACCAACTCGACAGTAATGGGAAGTCTAAGGGAGATTATCCTCACCAGGATCCGATTTGGTTGGAAAACATTAAATAACAAATCACTTTGTGAAAAAAAATTTGTGCTTTTAAATAAAGATGAGAAAGACAGTGGAGTTCATAAAACACCCCAGTCGGACCTGTGCTTTGCTCTCACAGATCACCGGAAGCCAGGGTCAGCTCATCTCCATTTATCTCTTACTGATGGAGCCTGCCTGGCCTTTGGAAATGATCGATTACGTGTTGGTGCACAATGCCAAAGGTTAAATGTATTATTGCGCAGCACAGGCCAACCCTAACCTCAGGATGAACGTCATAAACAAAAAGAGGAAAGTATAGTGAGGTCTGTGGAGGGACTGACTGGCTTTAGTCTCCAAAGAGTTACAAAAGGGAAATAATGCCCCCTACCGTCGGGAGCTCAGACAGCAGCAGGCCTCTGGAACTGGAACTGGAACTGGAAAACGGTTTTATGAGGTGGAGTGTATTCTGGGATTTGACAGGTCCCTTCAGTTACTTCAGGCAAGCTGAGTGACACAGTGTGGCTTCCTTCCTAATGGCCCCTGAGCAGCGAAGACCTCTGTATAGAGTTGGAGCTGGGAAAACAGATAGGGGGATGAAGGGGAAGGGAAGCTTGGAGACCATGGCAGAATCCTGGGGCACAGATTGGCCCATCCCAGTCTCAACTCTACAACGTCCACTCTGACAGGGACAGACCACCCCCACACCCGTCCCTTACAGATTGTCCCACCTTGATCTTAAACCTGGTTCTGAAGATCCAGGGTACATTGTAAATCCCACTACAATGAGTTTTTTCATGTGCAATTAAGAGGTACACTCCACCCCTTAAAGAGAAATAAACTAACTACCTGGGCCACCCTTGGGATCCCAGCACTCAGGAAGTGGACACAAGAAGACCACTAAAGCAGGTAGGTAGGTAGTGAAGCCAGCCTGGGCTATATAGCAAGACCTGCCTTAAAAAAAAAAAACAAAAAAAAAAAACCATGGCCCAAGGACTCCACCTCTAGACGACTGTGGGTGTGGCCACCTGGGACAGAGTAGACAAAGCTGAGAGCAGCCATCACCAGAGTTACTCAGAGTCACATCTGAGGAGTTAAGGGTGCTTGTTTACCAAGTACCTCTGGCTGTCTGCTGCCTACACACTCACGCTGGGATTGTGTGTTCTGTCTCCCGCCCCTGTGATTGGCTGAGAGCTCTGAATAGCTCCAGCCTGTACTTGAGCCGGAGTCAGAGCCCTGAGAGCACTGAATGGTAGTGAGAGACCTTCCACAATAATCAGTCTCAAACTCCAACCCCAAGCACCATGGGACATCGTAGAAGATAGAACAGACTTGGAGGATGCTGTGGTACAACATAACCTTGTCCCTCATGAATGATTCTTCATTCAAGGGTGCAGGGTTCAGAGCCCTGTACCTAAGAGAATACTGAAACGCAAATAGGCCTCGTGAGGCTGCATCCGGTAAGCCAGACCTTAGGCTGTTTGTTTGTTGTTTGAGAAAGGGCCTTGCTATACAGCTAGGCTGGCCTCGAACTCCCAATCGTCCTGCTTTCTCTGGAGTACTGGTGGGTCTGTGCCACCATATATGGCTCTTTAGTCATACTGACATTGGGGCAGGTCTAGGAGGACACTGCCCTGCTGTTTCACGTCACGGCACTTAGAGAAAATGCGCTTAGAGAGTCACAAATCCTACCATGGGGCAATAGCCTGCAGTTTCCATATAGGATTTAGGGACAAATCTCTCTTTAATATTTTGCAATATATAAAGTACATTGTAGCCAGGTGGTAGTGGCACACACCTTTAATTCCAGCATTCAGGAGACAGAGGCAGGTGGATCTCTGTGAGTTCAAGGTCAGCCTGGTCTACAGGGTGAGTTCCAAGATGGCCAATGCTACACAAAGAGACCCTGTCCTGAAAGACGAAAACAATAAAATAAAATAAAGTACAATGTAAAGCTCCAACAGTCATGTCAGTTGCTGAATTTGATCTCTCTCCACGGAGTCCATCTCCTGTTGCTGTAATAGAATGCCCGGGAGCATTTTATGCAGGAAAGAAAGTTACCTAGGCTCTCAATTCTGGAGGCTGGGGAGTCCAAGAGGATGCTGTCAGTGCTTGCCCAGCTCCTGCTGAAGACAATGTTCTGAATCCCATGTGACATGGCAGCAAACTGGAAAGATGGTAAATGAGCTGGGTGCAGCCCTCAGGAAGCTGAGGCAGGAGACTTGTGAGTTCCAGACCAGCCTGGGCCACAAAGAGAGACCCTATGTAAAAACCCAAAAGAAAGGCAAGTGGGTGTGTATCCAAGAGCTAAAATCAGGAGCAGCAGCCTTGCTTTGTAACACCCATTCTCGTGACAAACCCGCACCTATGAGTGTGAGCATTCACTCCGGCCACCATTAACCAACCCAGTTTGTCCTAGGTAGGCTTCTACTGCTGCAATGAAACACCGTGACCAAAAAACAAGTTGGGGAGAAAGGATTTATTTGACTTCCACTTCCACATCACTGTTCATCACTGAAGAAAGTCAGGACAGGAACTCAAACAGGGCAGGATCCTGGAGGCAGGAGCTGATGCAGAGGCCATGGAGGGGAGCTGTTGACTGTCTTGCTTCTCATGGCTCAGCCTGCTTTTTTATAGAATCCAGAACCACCAGCCCAGGAATGGCACCACCCACCATGTGCTGGACCCTCTCTCATTGATCACTAATTGAGAAAATGCCCTACAGCTGGATTTCATGGGGGCTCCTTCCTCTCTGATGACTCTAGCTTGTGTCAAGTTGACACGCAAAACCAGCCAGTACACAATGTGAGAAAGATATGAATTCCTCATTGTGAACTAACCACTTCATGAAAGGCCCACCTCCAACTCCACTGTCATGATATTACATTTCAACCAGAGCTTCAGAGGACAAGCCCTATTCCAACCGTAGCACTTCATTCAAATGCCTGTGTGCGTGTGTGCGTGTGTGCGTGTGTGTGCGTGTGTGTGTGTGTGTGTGTGTGTGTGTGTGTGTGTGTGTGTGTGTGTACCATATACATGTGCCCACAGAGGCCAGAAGAGGATGCTGGATCCCTTAGAACTGGAGCTGCTGGTGACTGTGAGCCACCATGTGGGTGCTGGTTACCCAACCCAGGTCTTCTGCAAAAGCAGCAAGTGCTCCCAATCTCTGAGACATCTCTCTAGTTCCACTTTTTGATTTTTAAATTGAATAATGTGAGCTCGCTTTGGCAAATATAACTTTTCGTATCATCTTATACACTTGAAATGGCCACAATGACCTCTTCAGACCTAGTTACCATCCTTAGAAAAAAAAAACTTATACGCAGGTAGTAATGAATTTTTTTAATATTTTTACTCCAGTTCCAAAATCGCTGAAATTACCATTAATGAATCTAAGAGGCTGGAGAGACAACTTAGTGGCAGATAGCCCAGTGTTATGGTTGGTTTTAATGTCAGCTTGCCAAAAACTAGAGTCACCTGAATAGAGACCCACCAAAGAACTGTCCTGACTGCTTTAGCTGATATGGGAAGACCACCTCTGGTGTGAGTGGCGCCTTCCTAAAACAGTCCAGATAAAAAGGGCACGGCAGAAGGAACGGTACCGGCCCTTTGTCTGCTTGGCGTCCCCTCTTGCCCTGGAGCTGACTTACCCCATTGCTGCTTCCGTCAATGATATCAGAGCCACTGTTCCCAGTTGTCAGCCTCCCAGAGAGTGACAGCCACTGTGGGATGACTCCAACCCCTGAGGCACCAGCCTCCAGGACAGAGCAGTTAATGGGTTCTCGGTCTCTTAGGTAAGAGTCAGCTGTTGCTGCTATTTGAACATAATCTGACTTGATTAACTCATCTATAATCCATGTCGTGGGTCCTGCTCCTCTAGAGAACCCTCCACCCAGTGTGCACAAGTGCTGAGCCGTAGCCCCAACACCAGAGAAAGGGCGAGAGAACATGGGAGAGAAAGCTCGTTTATTTAGTCTGAGTATTGTAGCACACAGAGGTTATCCAGCCCCTAGAAGGCAGGATTGTGACTTAGAGGCTGACCTGGGCTGTACAACAAGACACTAAAATGGGGAAGGAAAGTATCTAATATCTGTTTGATTGTTTAAATTACTTATAATTTGGGCATATTGTTTTAATTCAATATATATTTTTCATATTAAGAATTTCAAGGTAATGATGAAACTCTAATCTGCAAAACCCAGTAAGTTGAGGGTTACCTCATGACCAGATGGGATACCTTGAAAGAGTCCATCAGGCACTAATAAAGATATCCAGACCTACTATATTTCTGTTGGGGTTTTCACCTAAAGCTGTACCTTCACAGACATCTGTACTGCCATCCCTCTCTTCCTAGAGTGAAGGTTCTCTCTCTCTCTCTCTCTCTCTCTCTCTCTCTCTCTCTCTCTCTCTCTCTCTCTCTCTCTCATTCGAGCCTACAAGACCCTCTAGTGCCCTCACCCCAATCACCCATCCCTTTCCAGACCCCAACTAACCAACCAACTTCAGCTTTCTCTGTGGCTGTTTCCCACCCCAGGATTTTCACACACTATCACTTCTGCCTAGAACCTGCCTCTCCAGCTTTCAACTAAATAGCCCTCTCCATGCACACCATGTCAGCTTGTCCTCTAACGGGCCAGTCCGGAAGGGTCTCTGCACCTGCTGCTTTATTTCTGGGTCTCCTCCTCTGCACTAACACCGTTAGGACAATGCTGGGTGCTGGGAGTGAGTGCTCAGTAAACCATCATTGTATCTGCTGCTTTCCCCTTGTGGCTTCCATCACAATTACAAATACTTTCCTGTGTGCATTTGCCCCACAGGACTATGGACTCTGTGAAGCCAGACATCACATTTTGTTGTTTGATTGTACTGTATACCGGATTCCTACCACCACCCCTGGGGGTGTATATTTGTTGAACTTGAATATGAATTCTGCCCTGTGAGAGTGCACACGGCTATGGAAACTTTGCACAGTGGAGAATCCACATCAGGATGTTGGAAGCTGAGCATGAATGAGTATAAAATGCTGGTGTGGGAATACATTTGACCTACTTCCTCTTGATACTTGCATCCCTAGGCCCACCCTGCCATCCTGCCATCTCCCCTTCCCATACCCCTTCCTGTATCTGATTCTTCCTATGGTCCTCTGTGTGTCTCTGGTTCCTGTACCATACATGTGCAGCATCTGATACACAACGTGATGGTTAGTTAATCTTTTTCCCCTCTTTGGATTTTTTTGAGACAAGGTTTCTCTGTGTAACCCTGGATGTCCTGGAAATCACAGAAATCCACCTGCCTCTGCCTCCCAAGTGCTGGGATTAAAGGCGTGCACCACTGCTGCCCAGTGTTAGCCTTCATTGTTAACTTGAGTGGATTTAGCATCACTAAGGAGACTGGTGAGGCCCACTTCTGGGCTTGTCTGTGAAGGTGTTTTCAGAAAGAGTTAACTAAAGGGGTAAGACTCACCCTGAATGTGGGACATACCACCCATGTGAGGGCCCCAGATAGAATAAAAGGGGGAAAGAAGAATGCCAGCATTGTGCTGGTATCCCCCTTTCTCTTCTGCCTGTCCACCATGACACCGTGCTTTGACCTGTTCTCATTTACCACACACACTCCCCTTGATAGACTAAGACATCTGAAATCACAATCCTCCCTTAAGTTGTTTCTCTCGAGCATTGTGTTGAGATGATAAGAAAGCTAGCTAATTCATTAAGGGCATAATATATCTTATTCAATAAAATCCAGGATGGATGGATGGGTGGATGGTCTGTGGATGAATGAGTGGGTGGATGGGTAGATAGATGGATTGGTGGGTAGGTAGGTAAGTGGGTAGGAAGGTGGGTGGGTCTGTGGGTGGATGGACGGATGGATGCATGCATGCATACATGCATGGATGGATGGATGGTAGGTGGGTGGGTGGATGGGCCTGTGGATGGATGGGTGGGTGGGTGGATGGATGGATGGATGGATGCATGCATGGATGCATGGATGCATGGATGCATGGATGCATGGATGGATGGATGGGTAGGTGGGTGGGTGGATGGGTCTGTGGATGGATGGGTGAATGGATGGATGGATGGATGCATAGATGGATGGACAGATGGATGGATGCATGGATGGATGGATGGGTAGGTGGGTGGGTCTGTGGATGGATGGGTGGGTGGGCAGATGGATGGATGGATAGATGGATGGATGGATGGGTAGAAGGATGAGTGGACAGATGGGTGGACTGATGGGCAGACGGACAAACAGACAGACGGATGGATATAAGATGAACAAGAGAATGCATGTGGCACTCCTTCCTTAACAGGGAGGAAATTCCTCCTTGTGAGTTCTTGAGCACTTCTAAATTTCTGAGCTGATGTTTCCCTAATCCAGTGAACACAGAAGCAGCCTCTCTCCTTGGAGCTCATTTACAGCCTCCACATGGCTCTAGCCTGATGAGCCTGTGACCCTGGAGGCCCCGTCTAGGCAGCTTCTCCATTACACCTAATAGCCAGCCTCGAAATGGAATGACTTCACTCTTCAGAGGAAAGTGCAGGGAGTCTTTCCCTCTCTGAGCAGCAAGCACACGCTGCCAAGACACCCTGCTTCTATAAATATGCCTTTCTAAATGTTAAAGGGCTAGAGCAATTTCCAAAGGTCTCTGCCTCGAAGGAGCCCTCAAATGATATTTAATTGAACTACTTTTGCTTTGAGAAGTGAGGGAACTAAAATGTAAAAAGTGGAAATGCTTCTTGGTTTTATGTCAAAATACAGGATTCTAGATAAAATAATGGAGAAAGAATCTCCTGTTATTAAACCTGGGAAAAAATGAACATAAACAGCTCAACCAAGCAGAGCCAAGTATAGGATTTTGTAAGGTGATTGGAAGAAAAAGGATCTCCTTTTAAACTCTATTTTCAAGCCCTTAACAACTGTTGGAGACATTTGTGTTGATTAAAAATTGCTAGTAATCTCTCTCCTTTGGCACTGAACATTGAACATTAAATAAAAGCATGTCTGCTACAAGTTTAGTATTAACTTCTTGCATAAGACCCGCACAGTGTTTTCTGAGCAGAGGAAGGAGGGTTTTATAAAGGTTTAAAGAGGAAGGAGAGACCAGTGCCTGGGGAACACAAACTCTAAAATGAGCAAATGATCAGTTCAACACTTTGCATGTGTGAAAACACGCCGATGAAAATTGGCATGCTCTCCATCGAAGTCACAGCAAGAAGGCACCAGCTAAGTCCTTTGATGTGTCCAGAATGCTGGTGTGATTCTACATGTGGTCCCGTAGGCTCTGAGGATGCCCAGCACAGGGGGCTGCCAGGCACTGAAGAGAAAGGGCAGGTGCACGGGCGGGGTTCATTACCCCAGAGGCAGCTGCTGTGCTCACAACCCCTGCAGCCCCCAGTGTGAATAACGTCCCCTAGAGCTCTGCATGAGCAGCCTACACATCTCTTGGTACACCTGGATTGCGCTGTCTTTTGTTGAGTTGCACAGCAGGGAGATAGCTCTCCAGTTTGTGGAGAACCCAAACTAAAGAAAGTCAAGAAACCAACTCCCATCACAGAAGACAAAGGGGAGGGATGGTTCCTCTTCCACTCCATGGATCTGGCCCTAAGTGACACCAAGTGAGACACAAAGGCAGCAGTAATGGTATTGACAGTCATCAGTGGTTAGGTGGGCACAGCTGCTGTCCACCACTGTTCCAGGGTGCCTCAGGAGAGAGGGGCAGAATCCAGTCCACACTGTTGCCCACAATCATACCCCAAGCATGGGAGCCAAAAGGATGCCCCTCTAATGCACATAACAAATGGCAGTGATCGAGGCTGGGGCTCAGGTGGGGCAACGAAGCAGCCATTAAACATCTACTTCAGGATCAGAACCCTGACCATGTCCTTGGCTACAGAGGCTGCAGGTCCCTGTCAACAGCTGTGAGCTTCCCATTGTACTGCCAGCATGTCAATCTGCTGTAGTTTACAGAGGCCCCTTGTCTGTGTGCAAAGCTACCCTGTAAAGCCCCTTTTCTAGCTAACCCTTCCTTGCTTTTCCACCTAAACATGCAGCAAAGGAAGACTTAACAGGTTGAACAGAATCAGAAAGGAAACAATGCTCCAGATGAAACTTTAGCTCTGCCATCCAGATAAGAATCGGTCCCTACATACTGAATTTTAGGAGATAGGGATGTTAAAAATCATCTTTCCCAAACCCTGTGTCTTCGTTACTTTCCCAATGCTGTGTGATAAAATACCCCAACAGAAGCAACATAAGGAGGGGAAGGGGTTATTTTGGCTTACAGTTCTGTGAGAGCTATAGACCATTATGGTAGAGAAGGCTTGGTAACAGGAGCAGGAAACAGAGAAGTGGGTCTAGGTTATAAAGCCCCAAAGCCCGCCCCCAGTGACTCACTTCCTTCAGCAAGTTTCCACCTCCCAAACATTCCACTCTTCCAAACAGCATGGCAGCTGGGGACCACGTATTCAAACATACGAGCTTACAGAGGACACTTCTCATCCAGACAACAGCACCCTCATTTGGTGATGAAGCAACGAGGAGGCAACTGAGCTGTTCCAGGTCACCTGGCTATGTGACACCATTCTTCTAAACCCACTGTGATGGTTAGTCTTCATTGTCAACAAGGTTGGATTTAGAATTACCCAGGAGACTACTGAGCACATCTCTAGGTGTATCTGTAAGGGAATTTCCAGAGAGAATTTACTGCACCATGGGAATCCACTGCATGTGGATGGCACCATCCCATTCACCAGAGCCCAGACTGAATAAAAGGGAAGGGAGGATTAAGCCAGCTGAGTGTTTCCTGGATGATGGTGACATGCAACGCTCCCACAGCCAACATGCTCTGCCCAAGTCCTGTGGCTATGGACTCAACCTTCTGAAACTTTTAGCAGAAATAATTCCTCCTTCTTCTCTTAAGATTGCTTCTGTCAGAGACTTAATGCCAGCCACAGTTTCTCAGCTGCACTACTTATGTGGCCACCATGATGAGGCAGGAAAGAAATTGCCTACAGCACTGTGGCATGCACAGGATGATTAGATAAAATCAGTGTTGCCTTCTGCCTTAGTCACTGTTCTGTTGTTATGAAGAGACACTGACCACAGCAACTCTCACAAGAGAAAGCATTTAATTGGGGATGGCTTACAGTTCAAAAGGTTTGGTCCATTGCCATCATGGCGAGGAGCATGGTGGCACACAGACATGGTACTAGAGAAATAACTGGGAGTTCTGCATCTGGATCCACAGGCAGCAGGAAAAGAGAACCACAAGGCCTGGCTAGGGCTTGTGAAACCTCAAAGCCCACCCCCAAAGGCACACCTCCTTCAACAAGGCCACACCTACTCCAACAACTAATCCTTCCCAAGTAGTGCCACTTCCTGATGACTAAGCATTCAGACATATGAGCTTGTGGAGGGCATTCTTGTTCAAACCACCACACCTTTCAAACCTTAGTCATAGCCCAGAAGTGTTGTGGAATAGTCTTTTTGTACATTGCGAAGATGTGTCTTTGCCAAGGCACCTTCTGGTTGGTTTAATAAAGAGCTGAATGGCTAATTGCTAGGCAGGAAGAAGTTAGGCTGGACTTCTGGGCAGAGAGAGAGAAGGAGGGATGAATCTAGGCATGGGAGAGATGCCAGAGGACACCAGGAGGAAACAGGAGATATAAAATGGAAGAGAGGTAAAAAGGCAAAATATAGATTAATATAAATGGGTTAATTTAAGTTATAAGAGCTGATGGGACAAGTTTAAGCTATAGGCCAAGCTTTCATAATTAATAAGTCTCTGTGTGGTTTTTGGTGAGCTGTCAGTCCAAAGAAAAATCTATCTACACAGAAGCATTACACTGGCTTATGAAACCTTACACTAATGTTATGGGACGTTTTTTGGGCATGGTGGCTCATACCTGGAATCCCAGCATTCAAAAAGTGGAGACAGGATAATCAAAGCTAGGCCCAGCTATGTAGTGAGTTTGAGGCCAGCCAGGACTCTGTGAGACCCTGGGTTAAAAAATAAATAGATGAGGGCTAGTGAGAAAACTCAGCAGGTCAGAGCACTTGTCACACCTGCTGGTTAGGACTGTCAATTTGACACAATCTGGAATCACTTGGGAGAAGCGTAGCTGAGATCCTCTGTGGGGTATCATCCTGGGTGTGTTCATTGAGGTGGGAAGACTTGTGCATTGTGGGTGGCACCTTTCCCTGGGCAGGGAAATACAGGATCATGTAAGGCTGGAGGACTAACAAGCATGGATGCGTTAATTCCTTGCTCTTACCTGTGGACGGATGTAACCAGTTCTCTCAAGCGCCACGATCTGTCAGTGTGACCTCCCTGCCATAACGGACTCGAGCCAGAAACTGTGAGCCAAAGAAATCCTTTCTTCTACAAGTCATTTTGTTGAAGTGTTTTATCACAGCAACAGGAAAGGAAATTAAGATATCATGCAAGGCTAACAATCTGAGTTCGGGTCCCAGAACCGACTGCGGAAGGAGAGATTTGTCCTCTGACCTCCACATACACCTCCACACAGGCATATGTGAGCCTGCATCCTCACACACTGACACACAGACACACGTAACAAATAAAATTAAATTAAAAGGAAAATTAATAAATAGAAATTTTAAAATGATTTATAGGGTAGAGAGCCTGCTCTTATCCTACAGGGAGAACCAGGATGTGGTCAGAGCAGCACAGCACAGTAACTGCCCTCCCCAGCTCCTCCACCCTCCCCAGCTCCTCTACCTTTCCCAGCTCCTCCATCCTCCCCAGTTCCTCCACCCTCCCCAGCTCCTCCACCTTCCCCAGCTCCTCCACCCTCCCCAGCTCCTCCACCCTCCCCAGCTCCTCCACCATCCCCAGCTCCTCCACCTTTCCCAGCTCCTCCACCATCCCCAGCTCCTCCACCTTTCCCAACTCCTCCACCTTTCCCAGCTCCTCCACCCTCCCCAGCTCCTCCACCTTCCTTAGCCCCTCCCCTTCTCTGTCCTGACCGCCCCCCTCACCCTCCCCGGCTGACCACTCTTCTTCTCCCAGGAGAAAAGGCTCTTGGTCCTGCAGATGACAAAGCATCTGGTGTGGAGTAGTGATGGGAAACAGAAATGTCTCATCCAAGCTACGTTCTGTTTCGGTGACTCCATCTTTGCTCTTAGCACAGAAAACATCAAGGACAGAAGAAAACTATCTCCCTTTTTCCTATTACACAGTATGTGCTTTTAGTGGAAACACAAAATTTATTAGAAAAATTTTCTGCCGCAATGTCTCAACTAAACACAGAGAGGGGAGAAAGTTTTGCTTCAATCCACAGAACTGGCAAAGAGGCCTAGAAAGAAGGCAGCAGACACCAGAGCCAATTTCTCAGAGCTTTGTCCAGTACACCACACTAAATCAAGGGCAGGGGAACGTTTTATACAGAACCAGATGCCAACCGCAGTCATAGCTGCCGTTGTGACGCAGGCCGCCAAAGGCGACATGTAAATAAATGGGAGAAATGGTTCCAATGACACCTCACCATCGTAACAGGCTGTGGAGCACTTGACCCACAGAGCACAGCATGCCCACTAGCATACTTGAGCATGTGGCTCTGGCAGGCCTTGCCCTTCTCCCCAATTCCCTCTGCCTTGCCAACAAAAAACAAAAAACAAAACAAAACAAAAAACAAAAACAAACAAACAAAAAAACCTATTAGATTATATTCCTAAAGCTAGCCCCCAAGGTCTATTCCCTTATTTGGCCACTTCCTCCTCTTGAGGCTGACTACCAAAGTTCAGCTATCAAAATATTGACGTCCCCTTTGGTTCACCTAATTAACATGCCCAATTAAAATTAAACACCTCATCCTAACACAGGGTTTCCCCTAGTCCCTTTATAAACCGCCATTTGCCTATGTGCCACATCTGTCTCCTCTCTATCCAGAGGCAGTCCTTTGTCCTCCAAAACAAATACCCTTGCCCCTCATCCCTTGTTCCCTTCCCCTTCTCCCTCATCCTCTGTCTCCTGTCTTTGTCCCTTATCCCTGCCCTGTATCCCTCGGGGGAAAAAAAAATCTCCTTTGTGCTGAGAACTTGTTCTCAGGGGTCCTGAGCCCACACTTTCCCTTTCACCCACCTCTATGTCCTCACCCTCTGACACCCACACATCCAATTATCACAGACACTTTCACCTCGGCCTGGAACGTCTTTCACATGGCAACATTGGCACGCAAATCCAGAGGTGGTAATGACTTCAGGAAAAAGCAACAACGCCAATTTCTCATGACCTGCTGCAGAGAGGTAAGCCTTTCCGACTCATCCACACTGTCAGGACAATCTCCACTCACCAGAAAGACAAAACCTCACTCACTTCCCGCAGCATCCCTCTGAATAGCAGGTATCAAATGCAATCCCAGCTACAGAATTAGCATGCAGCAGCCCATCACCATCACCAGCATCTCTGCCCCAGACCAACCCAGGCAGCAGGCTCACCGTGACAACATGAGAATAACTTGTCATTCCGGTAATGGTCTAACAGCAGATAAGTGTCTGTCATAATGAAAATTGGTCTCTTCCGTTTCAATTTATTTTGTCAACAATCTGAATGAAGCCTGGATGTATCTTCCGACACCACTGCTTGCACACCAAATAGGAACAAAACTCTAAAACGAGCTTCATCATCGAATGACTAAATATTTACATTAAAGAAGAGTCTCTTCTGGAAGCTGTCCCAGGTCCACTGTGTGCCTGCCAGAACACCTGCAGCTTCTTGTAACTAATTAAGGAACTCCAAAAAAGCGCATTAAAAAGGGTCTCCGCAAACAGATGCACACTCCATTAATTAAAAGCCGGAGCAATCACCCGGACTGTAATTGGAAAATGTGCTTCTCTCCGTTTTAAGGCAATCACGGTTGTTTGCAGATGCTTTCTGATGGCTTCTCAAAAGAGCAAGAAGACTAGCAGCAGGCTCTGGCTGCCCCTGGCCGGCAGGGCAGATGTTTGGGAAAGGTTGGAGATTGGGGCAAACTCATCCAGGCTCCTTAATTAGCGCCTCCACCTCTTCCTCTCTCTCCAGAGCACTGCTAATGAGAAAAGGAAGTTTAAGTGTTGAAAAAAAAGGAAAGGGCCTGCTTTTCTCTGCTACTGAAGGTATAAAGATAGACCCCTGGGGGACACTCTGGGTCTCTAATGGGGAAACACACTGGTCCAAGTACACGCAGAGCTAGGTAGCATCTGAGCGCCCTATGCTGGCCCTCAGTGTTGAGAGTAGGAAGCTGAGAAAGAAGGTGAACTGGGAAGGGAGGAAGGAAATAGATAGCCTGGTGTCTCTCCTATACCCTCCGCTTTGGGTTTCGGGCAAAGGTTTAAGGGAACCCCCAGGTTGGATTAAGGCGGGTTATCCTGGTATCCCAGTCAGGGCTGATTGATGCCATGACCTCAAAGGCCTAGGATTTGGGTGATTAAGCTGCTATTTCTCACCAGAAATCTACCCTCCAGTACACTTCCCTCTGATGTGAGCCTCTCCAAATGCCTTTTCCTTCGCAGGTGCTCTCCCGCTGCTGACAAGGCCTGGAAGGGACCGGAAACTGAAGGATGGAGAAAGGATTCCGCCTCAGCGGTGTGAGCGGGTCTTCAAGAGGCGGCGCTGGTACAAGGTCGCTTGCTATGTGCCTTCAAGGGTTGTGGGGCTTCAACCTCCCTGGAGCCACTTCCTGTTTTTCAGGATGTGATCTCTCCTTTCCCTCCACCATAAAGTCCTCACCAGAGCCGAGCTAATGATGGCACAATACCACTGACTCTCTAGAGCTATGACCTAAATTGACCTCTTTTCTTTGTAAAGTAACCGTTGTGCCAAATGTTGACGGTGCATGCCTTTAATCCCGGGGGTGGGAGGTGGAGTGGGGGAGGTGTGCAGAGGGAGGTGGATCTCTGTGAGTTCCATTCCAGCCTGCTCTACCAAGCAAGTTCCAGGACATCAAGGCTTCACAGAGAAACCCTGTCTCAGATAGATAGATAGATAGATAGATAGATAGATAGATAGATAGATAGATAGATAGATAGACAGATAGATAGATATGTACTGGGGGGGCAGTGGTTTTTTGAGACAGGTTTCTCTGTGTAACAGCCCTGGCTTTCCTGGAACTTACTTTGTAGACCAAGATGGCCTCAAAGTCACAGAAATCCACCTGTCTCCCAAGGGCTGGGATTAAAGGCATGCGCTACCACCTGGTATATATAGTATCCTTGCAACCAGGTATGGTAGTCTGCACCTTTAATCCCTGCACATGGCTGACAAAGACAGGCAGATCCCTGTGAGTTCGAGGTCAGCCTGGTCTATATATCAAATTCCAGGACAACGAGAGCTACATAGTGAGACCCAGTGGTGGTTTGTAAGAAAATGCCCCCCATGGGGAGCAGCACTATGAGGAGGTGTGGTTCTGTTGGAGTAGGTGTGGCCTTGTTGGAGGAAGTGTATCACTGTGAAGGTGGGCTTTGGGAGTTTCCTATGCTCAAGCTACACCTAGTGACCAAGTTTACTTCCTGTTGCCTGTGGCTCAAGATGCAGAACTCTCAGTTCCTTTTCCAGCACCATGCCTGCCTGCACACCACCATTCCCACCATGATAATGAAATAAACCTCTGAAACTGTCAGCCACCCCAATTAAATGTTGTCTTTATAAGAAGTGCTGTGGTACTGGACTAGGACCTCTGCATAAGCAAGACAGTTGTGTAGCTTGATCTGCTTAAGGGGCCCTCTGGCAGTAGGATCAAGATCCATCCCCAGTGCATGAGCTGGCTTTTTTGAGCCCACTACCTATGGTGGGACACCTCAAACAGCCTTGAGACAGGGGGAGAGGCTTAGACCTGCCTCTACTGAATGTACCAGGCTCTGTTGACTCCCCATGGGAGGACTTACCTTCTTGTAGGAGGGAATGGGAGGTGGGTTGGAGGGAGAAGGCTGGAAGGGCTGGAGAAGGGAAGAGGGGCATCTGTGATTGGTATGTAAAATGAACAAAAAAATTCTTAATAAAAAAAAGTTGCTGTTGTCATGGTGTCTTCACAGCAATAGAAATCCTAAGACAGACCCTGTCTCAAATAAATAAAGTAACTTTGCCCCAGATATTTCATTATAGTTCCAGAAAGTACACAATATCTTAGAGTTTACACTCTCATACCCATTGGCATCTGCCCGCCATGTTTCCCTGCATGAGTGGGATACCCTGGCCTGGCCAGCTGGGGTCCCCCACGCGATATATCATAACACCCTGCCCAGCTCTGGATTGTGACAATAGCCTGCAATTGGAAGTAAATGTCAGCTTTTCACTTACCACTTCCCTTCCCTAGGAATCCTAGGAAAGCAGAGTAGGCGGACTTGAAGTTTACTGGGATCTTGACCAAACTTCACCTTATTACCATCTTTCACTCAAATTTCTGACAGAATAAGCAAATAAATAACTATAAGACAGTCCCATGGAAGCTGGAGAGATGGCTCAGCAGTTAAGAATACTTACCACTCTTCCAGAGGTTCAATTGCCAGCGCCCATGTCAGGCAGCTCACACCCATCTGTAACTCCAACTCCAGAGGATACAATGCCTCTGGCTTCCATGGGCACCTACACTCATAGGTATACACACACACACACACACACACACGTACACGCAAACATACATGTACACATTCGTGGGAGATGCTACAGGTAACCTCAGAGGCCTGAAGAAGGTGTTATATTCCCTGAAGCTGGAGTTACAGGCAGCTGGGAATTACCTGAAGTGGGTGCCAGGACCCAAACTCCATCCCTCTGCAAGAGTAGCAAGTGTTCTTAACTACTGAGCCATCTCTCCAACTCAATCTTTTTCTTAATACACTGTCTCTGTTTCTCCCCCATCCCATGTATCCCTGCTTTCATTCCTTGCTCTAGGACACAGTAACCTGAAAATGGCCAGGCATAGTGGTACATACCTTTAGTACCAGCATGCAGGAGTCAATGCAGGTGAATCGCTGTGAGGTTAAGTCCAGCCTCATCTACATAGTGAATTCCAGGCCAGCCTGGCCTACATATCAAGAGCCTGTCTCAAAAATGAATAAATAAAAAAAACCTGGAAATTCCAGAAAGTGCCCTCCAGTCTCCAATATCCACCAGTAACAATACGCAAGCTTCCAAGGGCGGTGAGATGTACGTCTCTAAAAAATAATCCCTTAAGAGCCTGAATTTAAGGAGCCCTGAAATCTTCTCCTTCTGTCTCTTCCTCAGTGAGTACACCCATCTCACCAGCCAGTTTCTTTCTTCTGTCCTCCTCCTCTGCTTTTCTCTGTCCTCTGACTGTGGGAACTGGGCTTCGAAAGGGCTGACAAGCCCCCTTAGGAGCCATAACCACAGCCCAGCTGCAGAAGGTCCTACCCACTCCAACCTCCTTCATGGCCTATCACACTCCATGGTGGGAAGGTGGGGAAGAGTCAAGGGTGCAAACAGGCCCCACCCTGCTAGTACAACAGTGGTCAAAGCATGCACCCTGTAGCTGTCAGGCAAGGCCCCCACTCAGACTGGGGAGTCAACACAGGTCTACAGCTGCCAAACTGATCCCATACCGAGCCTGAGGAGCCACTGGGTTCTTCCAGGCAAGCAGTTGTGGGTACCCCACAACATACTCAGGAGGTATCTTGAAGGACACTGTCTTAGTTAGGCTTTCTATTGTTGTGGAGAGACACCATGACCATGGCAACTGATAAAGGAAAACATTTAACTGGGGCTGGCTTACAGTTCAGAGGTTTAGCCCATGATCATCATGGTGGAAAGCATGGCAGCATGCAGGCAGACATGATGCTGGAGCAGGAGCTGAGGGGTCTGACATCTTGACCAGCAGGCAACAGAAAGTGGTCTGAGATACTGGGCATGGCTTGAGCATATATAAGACCTCAAAGTCCACCTTCACAATGACGTCTTTCCTCCAACAAGGCCACACCTATGCCAACAAAGCCACACTTCCCAGGACTACCATTCCCTATGAGCATATGGGGTGAATTACATTCAAACTACCACAAACACCATAATGCCCAAGTCTTCCAAAGATGTTGGCAGCCATGTGGACAGCCAGAAAGGGAACACAAATATGGGAGCTTAGAACAGGGCCTGAGGAGGGAAGAGATGCTGGTGCTAGGCAAAGACTGACCAGGTTTTGAACAGCCTTGTGATGGTTTGAATAAGAATAGCTCCATACGCTAATATATTTGAATGTTTGGTTCCCAGTTGGTGGGCTGTTAAGGAAGGATTAGGAAATGCGCCCTTATTGAAGGGAGTGTGTCACTGTGGGTAGGCTTTGAGGTATGAGAGGCCTGTGGCAGGGTTTCTCTCTCTTTCTCTCTCTTCCTCCCTCCCTCCCTTTCTCCTTCCCTCCCTCCCTCTGTCATGTGCTTGTGGCTCAGATGTGAGCTCTCAGCTACTGCTCCAGCACCATGCCTGCCTGCCACCATGCTCCTCACCACGATGGCCATGGACTAACCCTCCAAAACTGTCAGCAAGCCCCCATTTAAATACTTCCTCTTATAAGCTGCCTTGGTTAGGGCATCTCTTCACCGCAGTAAAACAGTGACTAAGACAGTCCTGATGCTGATGGTTTCTGTATCAACCCCACCTGGGCCCTGAGACTCACGTTCGTTTTTCATGCCTAAGCCTTGGCAGTGGCCCAGGAGTGAGACATAGGTAGTGAGAAGCCAGGCCGAGCTCTGCCCAGGGGCCTGCCTGAGCCAACACTGGGAAAGAGGGTGCAGGTGAGGCCCGGGCAGCTGGTTCTTGCCTTTCTCTTGGCCTCCTCAACTTCGCTCCACTTTTCCCGGCACTGTGACGTGTCTCCACACTTCAGATACTTCTACTTCTTCTGTCATGACTGTTCTCAGACCCTCCAGCTGAAAACATCTGTGCTGTAAGCAAAGCCATCCCTGAGCATCTATCCTGGATTTCGTCTTCCAGATGGTAGGAAATTCCCATGCAGTCAATAATAATAGTAATAAATAGATACATAAATAAACAAAATAGAATAAATTTGCCAAGTTACACTTTTATTCTGGATGGCAATCTGGAAAAAATAAAAAAGGTAAGACTTTTCTGAACCAAGTGACTCATAAGCTCAAGCTTTTTGTTTTTTTCTTTAGAGTTTTTCCAAAAGAGATCTCACTTCACCAAGGTAAAAGAAATAACCTCAGAGGAGCTCATAACAGGGACTTGTATCCCAATATTGCAAGACTTAGTCCCAGGGAAGAAACCACAAGCAGTTGGCTCAAAGCCCAACTGAGGAAGTACTCAGCCCAGCTGGGCCTTCAAACCTGTGTTTTGAATTCTCCTGTGGGCTCCACCCTGAATTACTAGGCGATCCCTGGAATTGATGGAGGAAGAGCGCATCCCTAAACCATAACATCTGAAGAGCTGACTCAGGAGTGGGATATTTCCCTTATTCCAGAGGCCCTCCATGTCTTGCCCCTCCCCTTTGAATTATCATGGGAAAGTCAGTTCCCACCTACTGTGATGAATCTTCAAGACCTGGAATAAACACATCCCTGCTGTCTGATCATCCAGCCAGACATGTCAGAGGTCTCAGGCACCCCTGTCCCTCCCGTGCATTCCTACTGGCCTGCACTTACCCCGCCCAGGTAGGTCAGAGGTCTTGAGACCTCCCACTCATCCTTCCACCTCTCTGTGATCTCACCTGGGCTAGACAGGTTAGAAAGGTCGAGACCCCTACCCTGCCGTGTCCCACTGTCCAGCCTACCCTAGCTAGACGGATTGGTGGCCTTGGAACCTCCTCACCCTCGCACACACTTTGACTGCTCTGCATGCTTATCCCAGCAGAAGAAGGCCCTGCCACCCTCTGTGCACACCCACCACTCCATGTCCACCCCCAGCCGGTCACACTAGAAGTCTCAAGACTCTTCCACACTCCCAATACCCCTACAAATACTTTTGCTGCCCTGAAATTCACCATGACTGAAGAGGGTACAAGACTCAGGGACTCGCCATGTGCACCACACACTTCCATATCCCAGGCTCATCCCAGCCAGGCAGGTTAGATGCCTCTTCTGCACACTTCCTCCACCCTGTCCTCAACGGGCCAGTGAAGCCAGAGGTGTGCAATCCCCTCCCACACTCCAGGGCACACTCCTGCCTGAACTGAAGCCAGAGGATGTTCAACCCACCCACACCTGGCATACATGCATAGCAGTCCATGAGCACCCTGACTTATGAAGTTAGGGGTCATGGCTTTGGCACACACTCCTATAACGCTACTTAGCCCAGGCTGAGGAGATCAGAGACCCTGATCTACCACCCCTTGCATAAGCCCCACCACACTATACTGACTCCGGTTTATGAGGCCAGAGACCATGCCACACCTGTAACTGAGCCAAGATACCTTCTATTACTCCATCCATGAACCAACACTAGTGTCTTCATGACTAGAATTTCAAGCAACACTGAGCTGAACCAATACCCACCAAGCAGAGAAAATACCAAACTCTGAAGGAAATGCTCACTCAACACAGGCATGGCAGAAAGACTTAACTAAAAAGATGGCTCCAGGTAGGTGAGTCTCAACAGAAGTAACATGAGATGCCAAGATACATCTCCTTCAAATCTGCCACTCCAATAGTAATAGTCATCAATGACAGTGACTTAGATGAAATGCCAGACAAATAACCATGGGAATGAGTTTATAATCTCTGGAATGAAGCAAACACAAACAACTGAATGAAATCCAGATGTGAAATTAGGATATGAAAATAGAATCCAGCAAAAAGATAGGAATACTGAAGAAAAACAAAACTGATACAGCACTAGAAATGGAAAATTCAGTAAGTCAAATAACACCTCAGAAGAAAGCCTCACTGATGGAATGGACCATGTAGAAGACAGACTGTCAGGACCCAAATATAAGGTGGAAAAATTGGATCATTCAGTCAAACTCAATGAGAAATTTTTGAAAAAATTATCAAAGGAGCATGAGAAATGTTTGAGAAACTATGAAAACACAAATTTGTAAATTATGGGCATAAAAGAAGGAGAATTCTGTGCCAAAGGAATATTAAATATTTTCAATAAAAATCATAGAAAGTGTCCTAAGTCTAAAGAAAGAGATGCCCATCCAGGTAGAAGAGGCTCACAGAACACCACACACACAAGATGAGAAGAGAAACTCCCCATGTGGTTTTACAGTCAAATCACTAAACATTTGAAAAAAGAAAATACACTGAAAGCGAGAGAGAGGGCTAAGTTCATGTAAAGACGTGACCCTCAGAACAGCTGGTTTTTCAATGGGAACTCTAAAATCCAGACAGATGAGAGGGTATATGTCAAAGTCTGAAAGATTACAATTTCCAACCCAGACTACTATATCCAACAAAACTATCTCTCATAGTGGAGAAGAGGGGAAAGAAAAGCTTTTCATGATAAAAGCAGGCTAAAACAATTATGAACATGAAGCCAGCTCTAAAGAGAATACTGGACAGAATATGTGGAATGGAAAAGAATGATAAATCCAGGAAGGTACAGAGAAAAATACGCTAACATATTTTGTTAATAAATGAAGACTAAGAAAATGCCAACCACCACAAAATCACTGGAATCAACACACATCTTTCAGTAATAATTCTGAATACAAATGGCTCCAACTCACCAGTCAAAAGACAAGGACTAACAGATTAGATCATAAAACAGGATCCCTCTTTCATGCTGCTTCCAAGCAACACACGCTCCCACTAACAGTAGACACCACCACAGGGCAAAATGACGGGCAAAGGTTTTCAAAACAAATGGACCCAGAGACAAGCTAGAATCATTATGTTGACATTCAACTGTGCTGGTTGGTTTTTGTCACAACTTAACACAAACTAGAGTCACCTAAGAAGAAGAAATCCCAAGTGAAGAACTGCCTCTATCAGATTGGCCTGGGAGCCACTGTTTGTGAAGCATTTTCCTGATTAATGATTTATGTGGCTGGGCCCAGCCCACTGAGGGTGGTGCCACCCTTGGGCAGGTGGTCTGAGCTGTATAAGGAAGCTAGCTGAGTAGAAGCAGAAAGCAAGTCAGTATGCATCATTCTCCTATGATTTCTGCTTCAAGTTCTGCCTTGAGATAGTGCATGGGCTTCCCTTGATTATGGTCTGTAACTTATAAGAAAAATAAATCCTTTTCTCCCACTATTGATCACCAACCTTACTATGTCTTTCTCCCCGTTTTTAAATTTTTCTTCCCACTCGTAAATAATATATTAGTGCATATAATACTCTCAGTATCTCTTTGCTCCCTGGCATTACCAGAACTTAAGGAGTCGTTGGGTTTTTTTTTTTTTTCATTTTGTTTTGATTTAGTGTGGTTTGGTTTTTTGAGACAGGGTTTCTCTGTGTATCCCTCGCTGTCCTGGAATTCACTCTGTAGATCAAGTTGGCCTCAAACTCACAGAAATCCACCTGCCTCTGCCTCCCAAATTAGCAAAGACTATAGAGGTCCAGCTGATAGGTAAACGGCACTGGTGGCAGTGCTGGTTACCACATGGAAAGGTCACAGTCATGACAGAACCCACTGTTAGTTTTTAGAGCTAACTAAAACTTAGGAGGGAAAAGGGGGGAAGGGAAAGAGAGGAGAGCCAGACCTGGTGGGGGAGGGAAGCGGGGAGCAGAGCAGAGAGAGAGCAGAGAACAGAGAGAGGGGGGGTGGGGGTCCACGTCCAGCTTTTTAAGGTGCAGATTGCATGACCACGTGGTGGGTATGCAGTCACCAGCTCCCGCTGATGATGTAAGACGCAAGCCCCCGAGCTGCGCTTGTGCCAGAGTGAGGGCAGGATCCTAACATTCTAGACTTTTTGCTTATTATAAAAAAGCAAGTGAATAGGAATAGGGGTGTCGTATCTTCCGGAAAAAACTGCTTCCAACTGACTTAGTGGGTGTCGGTTGACTTTAGGGTGGGTAGGGAAGGGGGTTTTTTGAGGTAGACAGGCATCCTGGGATTGTGGGCTGTCCTGCTGCCCTGGAGCCGTCCATCCCTCTTGGCTTGGCCCCCTGGCCGCTTTTGTGTCTGACAGGATGCTGGTGAGACAGGAAAAGCCTGAAGTAGATCCGACCTGTCCAGATGGATTTAAGCTCGTTTCTGGGGCTTGGGAAAAATTTTGAACATGTTAAGAAGTAGCCATGAGAAAATTAGTGACCATTTGTAGTGTTTAGTACTCTGCTCTATTGGTTATATTGGGAGAGACAGAGAGATTGGAACATGTTTTAAGCTTTATCAGAGACAGATTGTTTAAGGCTCCTGTTTCCTTTACTAGTTCAGCATCCAGGAGACAGGTGATCGATTGTTGAGAGCATTCAACAGTGATAGATGGTTATAGTAAAGTCTGTTTTTGCAGAGTCCAGACACTTTTGGGTCTGGGGGTGTAAATACCTTTTAGCTGTTACAGTTTCTTACTTGATGATCTCTGGACTCTAGTTCTGTGGTGGTCTGAAGCAGCCATTAGCTGAGCAGTTAATTAGAAGAGGGAACTGGGAAGAGAAAAGCTTGTGGTGCATGAGAACTTATTTATTTGGAATTAGGGACAAGGCAGAGATCAGGGCCCTGTCTGTGTGCATGAGGAGGAGAAGCACTGTGACAGGTCTGGAGTGAGGCACACGGAGGGAGCAGTGAAATGAAAGCTCCTGCCTTAGCTGGAAAATCTTCTCCCGTTAAGTAACCCTGAACGTGCAATTAAGTCTGGTGAGGTGGGTAAGGCTGTCCTCCCTACCCCGACAATAGGGAAACGAGGAAAGGTGACCCCAAAACTCCCAGGACTGGGTGAGTGGCTCTGGTGTCCAGAAGGAAGGAAACAGATTGCTTCCATGCTGTGTTCTGGGTTCCCTAAGAACGAGCCTGTGGCCAAGCCTAGGCCTGCTGGAGGTCTTTGTCTGTCCCCCTGCCTCTTGGTGCCTGGGGGCAGTCAGTTGACCAGTTGTCTTTCTAGGTGGCCCTCTGAACAAGGTTCAGTTGATGGCCTGGCAGGGCACACACTAGCCCGCATGGCCTCCTCCCTCTCCCTCCGCACTTAAAACAGGGACCCAGCAGCTTTCGGGAGCCAGTGTACGCCAGCACTTGGCAATTCTGTTCTTGGGCTTTTTTTCTCTCTCCACTGATACACCTTAAATGCCACAGCTGAAACTGCCTATGGGTCAGGAGCCTTGCTCTCCAGATGCTTAAGTTTTAGCCCTATGTTGGGGAGCTCTGGGAGACAAGAGACAAATTTTACTCCGTGTCTTGAATTTTTTTTCTTGATGTCTGTTGGCTTGAGGACAGCTTTAGGAAGACCTGACAAGAGGCAGGCTATAAACTGATCTCTGGCTAAAGAGCCATCCTTATTACTGTGATCCCCATGTGAGTTTTGATTGTAAACTTATTTGCATGGGTCCTAGCCATCTTTCAGACCCATCTGCACTTCTCAGGGCAGTTTGAGAATGAGTGGGAGGAGTTAAGGTGAGTTAAAGCCTGCCCAATGCCGGAGAGCAGAGAGCAGAAGTCAGACAGACAGAAGTGGTTGCATGTGGCAGAGAAAGAATCAGAAGTGGAGAGGAGGGTGGGGTGAGGTTCAGAGCTTTGGTAGAAAGCTGGGGGATAAGGTAACTTGTAGTGGGTAGCCATTCCAGCTTTGGTCTGGAAGTTCCAACCCCCATTGAGGCTTCCGTAACTATCACGCCTACAAGGTGGGGCCAAGGGAGGGCCAGAAGACCTGAGAATGGGACGCGCGGCGCTCTCTTGCTGCTGGAGGCCGCACGCGAGAGGTGGCCCTAGGAGAGTTCTCCAGAGAACATCACCGGACTACGCTGCATCTTTCACAGAACCCTCAATCTACCTATCCCTTCATTTGTAAGTTACACCTTTAAATAAATCTCCTTTTAACTACATGGAGTGGCCTTAATAATTACACCAATAGTAACTCTTTTCATTTGCCCATTCACTGGCAGAAGTTAGATAATTCCCGTGAAGCGGTTATTCAGCCAAATTTACTGGTATCTGCCCTTATGTCCCATGGCTGCAGTGCCGAGAGAGAAAAATAAAAAATTAAAATAACAAACAGGATCCCAGGCTCCTATCTCAAGCATCCTTGAGAATAGGCAGTCTATGAATCAGCCTTAACAGCACAGGTTACCCAAACCATTGTCACAATAAGGGTGAGGGCTGGGGCATACATACCAGAAGAGCCCCTGGGGGCCAGACAGCATCCTATACTTTGTCAAGATAGAATGTGTCATGGTACGCAGCCGAGGACCCCCCAGGGGTCTGGCACAAGTAATACAGCTCAGGCTGCAGCTGTGGGAAACAGCGGGGAACTCACGTGTGGTGGAGGGAGATGCGGCAGCAGCAGTGTGAAAAAAGTAGCAGGCAGGGCAGTCACAGGTCCTTGGTTAGGGTTCTGACAATGTTCAGCCCCAGACACTGAGTGCACGGAATTTCCTATCCAAGTCACGGCACCAAATGATAGGTGGTGGTGCTGGTTACCGCGTGGAAAGGTCACGGTCACGACAGAACCCACTGTTAGTTTTTAGAGCTTTATTAGGAGGGAAAAGGGGGGAAGGGAAAGAGAGGAGAGCCAGGCCTGGTGGGGGAGGGAAGCGGGGAGTAGAGCAGAGAGAGAGCAGAGAACAGAGAGAAAGAGGGTGGGGGTCCACATCGGGCTTTTTATGGAACAGATAGTGTGACCACATGGTGGGTACATAGTCACCAGCACCCGCTGATGACATAAGATGCAAGACCCCAAGCTGTGCATGTGTCAGAGTAAGGGCAGGAGCCTGACACCAGCCCCTTATAGTCTTTCCCCAGAGTTTCAGAAGAGATGCTACCAGCAGTGGAGAATTAATTTGAGGGATGTCAAATGAATCTAAGCACACTGAGCTCTTTAGTCCATTCACTTTATTCTTCTAAGTCAATTCTATCTACACAGCTTCATTTCTGTTCTCATACTTAGCTCCTCTCTGTTCCTTCTTCTACTGTTCTCTCATTGTTCTATCTTCATTCTTTCCATCTTCTTCCTCCCTTCTTCTCTCAGGCTTCCAGTTGATACACACATACAATCAGCAATTCTCTGGCTGCACTACTTTCTGGTAGGGTAGGGCAAGTGTACTCCATAGCTAGATAGCCTGTGTCACAGCCTGATTCACCTAGTATGTAAAAGCCCTTTTGTTCTGAGTTAATTGTTAAAGGGGGAATGGGAAAGAAGAGGAAATTAAGCTTAATTTGCACAAGAAACAAAACTCTGGGGCTGGAGAGATGGCTCAGAGGTTAAGAACACTGGCTGTTCTTCCAGAGGTCCTGAGTTCAATTCCCAGCAACCATATGGTGGCTCACAGCCATCTGTAATGAGATCTGGCTCCATCTTCTGGCCTGTAGGGATACATGCAAACAGAACACTGTATACATAATAAATAAATAAATCTTAAAAAAAAAAAAAAAAAGATGGGTTTAAAAAAAAAAGAAACAAAACTCTGTACCTAACATCTGCCTGGCCTTGGCGGTTGTCTCAGTGTAAAAAGTTTACCTTATCTCAGGAAACTAGCAGATAGTCTGAATACTTACCTTTCTGCAGTTTGTCCTTGGATGTTTGAGAAGTATCTCAGATAAAATATTTTTGTCTGGAGATGGCCCTGGCCAGATGTTTGCTAATGAAGAATAAAGACAGCTGGGGAATGTTATCCAAAATAGTATATGGGGATCCCAATAGTATATGTGAAGTTGTGCCCAGTAAATGATCAACTACATTGTTAGAAGTTCTTAGGAAAAGAATCAAACAGGAAAGCTACAATAACACACAAGAAATTCACTGCAGGATATAGATAATATATTCAAAAGCCAGTATCACCAAGACTCCTTGAGTTTTGGCTTTATCCTCTAGAAAAGTTCTTGACTCTTCCAGGTAATGGCTTTTGCCATTGTCAGCTGAGTTCCTACTTCGTGTTTCTGTGGCTCACAGCACTAAATGCTGGAATTAAAGGCATGAGCCACCACTCCTGTGGAGGCCCACTGAGGCTTCCTAGTAAGACCGTATTCAAGGTCAGAAGATCTAAGCTTGATTTACCCAGCAGGGCTGTATAAAGGGATGATTTGGCCATAGGCATGATTACCAGGTGTTTTAAAGGGTCTATACGTAGCTGTACATTGTGCTTTGATCTTGCAATGGGGAGGTCTTTTGCCTCTCCACTGGGTAGTAGATTAAAAAGCCCTTTGGAATAAACATTCCCCTGGGTGGTGGGTAAAATCCCCTTTGGAATAAACCTTGAGGTGACTGGGTATTGTCCCAGGGCCCTTCCAAAGCTATCCTGTGTCTCTGTTTTTTTCTCTCTGTCCCTTCCTATCTTTCTATCTAATACGTCCTCATTCCTCTCTCCTCCCCTCAAGAACCCTTTGACAGGTCAGAGCTGGACTCTGACAGACTCCCACACACTCCCGAGAAGGACTGACTGTCTTATATTTTATTGTGACTGTATCTTCGTGATGACTCTACCATAGAGAGTGATTGCTGTTGGAGACAGTTGTCTTCTCTTGGAAGAGCACTGAGGATAAAGCCTAGCGTCCTAAACCTCACTCTAACAGGCCAAGGCGACACCTCAACCCCTGCAACCTAGCCCCTCCCAAACCTTGAGAGCACTGCTACTGAAAGAAAGTGACTTAATTTTTTTTAAGTAAACAACTGAGCTAACACAAAAGCACAAGCAACATCATAAAAAAACGAACAATATGTCTCATCCAGAAACCATCGGTCTACAAGTAGTGTCCCCACCAGTGAGAGAACCTTAGGTGAAATGCCAGTGAAGAATTCAAAAGAATGATAAGTGTGAACAAAGAAATCAAAGAAGACATAGACTCCTGAAAGAATTGCAAAAGAACACAAACAGATGAATGGAATAAGGGATCCAATAATAAGGCCGAAATACTTGAGAAAAATCAAACTGAAATCCTAAAAATGAAAATTTCAATAAATCAAATTAAAAGCTCAGGGGAAAGTTTCATGAATAGAATACAGCATGGAGAGGGTAGAATAACAGAGCTTGAAGACAAGGTATATGGATTAGAACATGCAGTAAGGACAATGAGAAATTAATATAAATGTGAAGAGAATACACAAGATCTTTGGAACATGCTGCAAAGACCAAAATTGTGAATTTTGAGCATAGAAGGATTCCATTCCAAAGACATAGAAAACATTTTTAATACAACCATAGAAAATGACCCAAATCTAGGGAAAGAGTTCCCATCTGGATTTAAGAGGCATATAGGACATCAAATGGGACTTGAAAAGAAACTCCTCATATCATACTATGATTAAAACACTAAACACACAGAACAAAAGCTGCAAGAAAGAAAAGCCAAGTCACATACATGGCAGAGGGTATGGGCTGGTATGTCTCAAGTCCTGTAAGAGGAAATCTATGGATGCAGACCACTATACATGAACTGATGTGTCTCAAGTGCTATAAGAGCACAGCTGTGGATGCAGACCACTGTACCTGGACTGATACATCTTAAGTGCTGTAAGAGCACAGCTGTGGATGCAGACCTAGTAACACTGTCAAGACTGATGGACAAAGAGAAACATTTCATAACAAGAACAGGTTTAAGGAACTTATGACCACTGAGCTGGCTCCACAGAGAAAACTGAGAAGAATTATTCAGAAGGAAGAAAACTATAAATATATTCAAGACTCTACAGGGAAAAATATATTAGTTCAGCAAGTGAGGATTAGGAAAACACCAAATACTTCTAAATTAACAAAACAGCAGACATTAACACAAATCTTTCAATAATAACTGTTTATTTGTAGTCTCAGTCTCTCCAGTCAAAACACAGATCAGCAGAATGTTTGAAGTCAGCTGGGCAGCATGTGAAAACTCCATCTCAAAATAAAGCAATAATAATAATAATAATAATAATAATAATAATAATAATAATAATGGGCTGGGGAGATATCTTCCTGCTCTTTCAGAGGACCTCAGTTTGGTTTTCAACACCCATATCAGTTGATTTACAACTGCCTGTAATTCCAGTACCAGGGGATCCACACCCCTTGGCCTTAGTAGCTACCTGCATGGATGTAGTGTATATACACTCATATAGGCACACACATATCCACATAAATGTGGATAAATAAATAAACATATAAAAAGGCAGAGAGTGGAACTGTGGTTGTTGGTGGCTGGGGGGCAGTGTGAGAGTGGGGAAGTATTCGTGAAGGTAGACAGCTGATGGTGGCTATGTCAGAGGAGCAATTGAAGTTCAGTGTGTCAGCCCACCAGGAGGAAACTCTCCGATGGGTCAATTTCCTTTAAGCAAGTCTACAAGACTACAGATCCCACAATGTCTTTTGCTTCTGCTGTGCCTTTACATGTTTGCTGCTACAGTCTTTCTTTGGTATCTGGCATGGTGTGAGTAGATGTGGAGAGATCCCCACTGCCTGTAATGCAGTGTGTTTATCTCATGAAAACATCCCAATCTACTGGGCATTTTTATCTGTGGATTGTCAAGAAGGTGATTCCTCCCTAAGCTGTATTGTCTAATTGATAATAATAGCCTATACAGAATTTTGATGAATAAAAATAGATAGGAGGGTATGTTTCATGGTTCAACCTAGAAACTGCCTTAGATCATAGCTCAGATTTACTATGAAGGTAATCAACTGGCTTTTCCCGAGGAGCCAGGCTGGCTCTAATTCTCTTTATACTGAAAAGATGCAGTCACAGGTTTTGGTGTGCATCATTAACTGAAACAAAGTTTCAAAATGACTCAGGTCAAACCAGCTGCCTTGCTAATGGTTTTTAAGATAAATAACCCCAGAAAAACAATCTAAAGTTCACAAGAACGCATAAGCTGAGCAGTCTGATTCATTAGGCTAGGATCATAAATATAAAACAGCCCAATTATTACTAGCTGATGAATAATTAATTCCTTGCACCTATTCCTGATCTCAATTTGCTGATATAGGTATACACCCTGAAAATTCAAAGTTCAGGTGACTGACTGTTTTTATGCATGAGAGTGTTGGGTCCTGAAATTGTACATATAACAGGGAATAGAACACCAAAGTCTAGAAACAAAAACAACTTTTATTCAAATACACTGCCAGAAAGGAAAATCTGACTAGTCAGGGCTACAGAGAATAATTTGACTCTGTAGCCCCAAAAAGGGGCTATAGGTTTCTTTTCATTACCAGGGGTTGAACACAGGGCAGAAAGCACATTTTGAGATTTAAAGCATCATGATGCCACAGTGTCTTGGGAGTGCTGACTAGAGCTGAAGCTAAGAGACTTGTAGTATCTCAGGAATGTTGACTTGAGCCTGAACTAGAGAATTTACAACATCCTCAGGCATCTCCATGTCCCAAGACACTTTCCCAAGGCACTTTCCACCTCTGAGGTCTGAAAAAAATCCAGGATGTATGACTTCTGGTTACAGGGTGATAGTTCAAAATGTTTACATAGTCATGGGTTCTATCATCATTCACTTAAAAATGGAATGTAACCTCTTTGTGACTCCCATGTTGCCTGAGTTTGTTGGGGTATATAAGCTGTGGAAAGACATGAAAGAACAGAAGAACAGAAATGAATGGAGAATAAAGATGGAAACCATCATGAGAGTGTGTGTCTTTTTTCCCCAACGCTCTCAGATAGAAAAGTCTAGTCCATGCTGATGCTGTGGCTTTCCCTTTGAGCCCTGTGCTGCCTGGAGGCTGGTCCTCCAGGTGGTGATAGATAACATTTCAGTTACATAGGAAGAAAAAGTTCTGGAGTCACAGCAAGGTGACTGTGGTAAATAATAATGTACAACATACTTGAATGTTGTTGCAGGAGTCCATTTTTAAATGTTCATATCATACACAAAAAAATCAGAATGTAAAATGTTTAATATATTAATTTTCCTGATTTTATTTTATGTGTTTATTTCAAAACATCATCCACGTAGGGAGCAGAGGAAGCTCTGAGTAAAGTCCTAAGTAGATGTGTATTTTGACATGGGCATGGCTATGTTCAGGACTCCCAAAACCTTGGACTCATGGAGTAATTGGCCATATGGGCTAGGCTCAAAAGGAATGGCAAAGCTTTCCTTAGAGTCTTGAGTATGAGTGTTTGTGAATGATTGAGCAGTGTGTGCAAAGACTAGCAACTGTGACTTCCTCCTCCCAGATGTTTACAACCAAGACCAATTGCCTATGGATACCTCCTATGGAGACTAGCTCACCCCTCCCCCTATGCTGTACATATTAAACATAATGAGGTACCAGGTTGTGGCCATATGGAACAGAATCCCACCTGATCCCCTTCATTCCCATACTGTCCCTAGTCAGGGTTCCAGAATCCAAGCCTGTCAGGTCACAGCAATACTGTACATCATAAACATATAATTTCCACTTGTTGACTAAAATAGTAATAATAAAAATAACTTCTAAGTAGCAGCAACCCCTGGGCTGAGGAAACAGAAGCTCATCAGCTTTTCACTCAACTGGCTGGGCAAGGACATCAAGAAAAGCCCTGGGTTCACACCAAGGCACATACATGCACAAGAAGAAGGAGGAGGAAGAGGAGCAGGGGAGGAAGAAGAAAAGAAAGGAAGGAAGAAATGAGGGAGGGAGGGGGAGAGAGAGGAAGGAAATAAGGATGAAAGATAGGAAGGAAGGAAGGAAGGAAGGAAGGAAGGAAGGAAGGAAGGAAGGAGGGAAGAGGTGGGTGTGGTGGTACTAACACAAAAGGCTGTGGCTTCAGTTTAGAGATCATGAGTCTCTTATCTGTGATACTGAGATAATCACAAGAGCCCTGATTGTTTTTCAGAGGGCAGGTTTTGTGTGTGTGTGTGAGAGCCAAGCCAAAAGGGAGGTTTTATGTTTTGCTTCATTTTGTGGTGCTGAGGATCAAGCCCAGGGTGTTTTGCATGCAGAGCACACACATGCTTAAACTGAGTTACAGCCCCAGCATACACAGGAGTTCCTGAAATGGGCTCCTGGAGGTGGGCTGCTTCCAGCTTCTGGGCTAGTCTTTAACTACAGTACATAGTTCAAAGGAACCAAGATGAGAAAGTTTCTAAGCCCATTCCTGACTGTAGCTAAGCAGATGTAAGAGCCTGGTATTTGTCCCACATGTGACATTTTTTCTCATCCCTTTCCCCAGGCATCATGACAGGACTGTCCTTCCTCCCCATACACACCTGCACAAAGAACAGAGACAGCTCTGCCTTCTGATGCCTGTGTCCAAGACCTCTCTCCTGCCTGTCCCTTTCCTGGGATAAATGAAGGCCTGTATAATGCAGTCTCACACTGGGATCAGAAGTTTGGAGTCACTATAATCACATCCTAGCAACTCGTTTTTTTTTTTTTTTTTTTTTTCTTTTTTTTTTTTTTGTTGTTTTTTGTTTGTTTGGTTGGTTTGGTTTGGTTTGGTTTGGTTTTGGTTTTTTGAGACAGGATTTCTCTATGTAGCCCTGGCTGTCTTGGAACTCACTCTGTAGACCAGGCTGGCTTCGAACTCAGAGATCCATCTACCTCTGACTCCTGAGTGCTGAGATCAAAGGTGTGCGCCATCACTACCTGGCTCCTATCCGGTCATTTTAAGATAAAAGTTCATAAGACTCCTGAGAAGGAGGAGAGCACTGCTGGGGAAAACAGGCCTCTCCTGGCATATACACACCGGCTGTGTGTGTGTACACACATATACACACTGACTATGTGTATGTACACACATATACACACCGGCTGTGTGTGTATACACACATATACACACCGGCTGTGTGTGTGTACACACATATACACACCGACTGTGTGTATGTACACACATATACACACCGGCTGTGTGTGTACACACATATACACACCGGCTGTGTGTGTGTACACACATATACACACCGGCTGTGTGTGTATACACACATATACACACCGGCTGTGTGTGTGTACACACATATACACACCGACTATGTGTATGTACACACATATACACACTGGCTATGTGTGTATACACACATACACACTGGCTGTGTGTGTACCAACTGTGTGTATACACATATACACACCAGCTGTGCCTGTATACACATATACACACCAGCTATGTGTGTGTATAGACATATACACACCAGCTGTGTCTGTATACACATATACACACCAGCTATGTGTGTGTGTACACATATACACACCGACTATGTGTGTGTATACACATATACACACCAGCTGTGTGTATACACATATACACACCGGCTATGTGTGTGTATACACATATACACACCAGCTGTGCCTGTATACACATATACATACCAGCTATGTGTGTATTCACATATACACACCGGCTGTGTGTATATGTGTATACACATAATCACACTGAGGGAAGTCATCAATTTCTGCTTCTCAGCCCCTCACCAATGTACAATATAGATTCCACCACCCACCCACCCCCGACTATAACCTGACCATTTTATCTCTGTCATGGAACAGAGATGACTTTGGTCATAGCCGTGGCAACAAAATAAGTGGAACAAGACAGTGACGGGTGTGACAAAGCTTGTCCCAGGGCTGTTTTCCCCTCAAGGAAGCTGTGAACATTTCTCTCCTTCAAGAAAGTATCTGGGGACAGAGAGCTGGCTCAGTGGATAAAGGTGCTTATATTACAACCTGATTCCATCGATTTGAATCCCAAGGACTCATGTAGAATCTGCGCCCAGGAGAGGGGGGCTGGAGAGATGGCTTAGGGGGTTAAGAGTGATTGATGCTCTGCCTGAGGACCTGAGTTTGGTTCCCATGCCTATCTATATCAGGTGGTTCATAGCTACTGTAACGCCAGCTCCAGGGAGTACGAAGCCCTCTTCTGGCCTCTGTGGGAACCTGTACACATCACACACACACACACACACACACACACAAGTAAAGTGTAATATAAAAACTTCCAGTGGTTTGGTCAGGTTGAGAATATGCGTATCATGGTAATGATGACTTGATTGTCTGGCTGTCTCAGTGATATAAAGCCTAAATACCTGTGTCTAACAAAAGGGCAGCCTGGGACTGGTGAGGAGGGCCAGCAGGTTAAGGATCTAGCTACCAGGCTGGGGTTTAATCCCCAGGACTCACATAGCAGAATGACAGAACCGACTCCTGAAAGTTGCCCTCTGACCTCCCACTGGTGCTCACAATAAATAAGTAAATGCAACACCCAAAAAGCCCGGCATTAGCTTCTTTTAAAAGTTCGTCCTGGAGGAAGGGCTAAGTGAGTGATAAACTTGGAGTTGATACAGGATCTTTACAGTGCAATAGGAAGGAAAATGAGCCAAGACTGTTGAGTCTTGAATGTGAGCGTGGTGAACAATCTCTTGAGTTACATTGACCCTTTCAACCTTTCCAGAAGACTGATAGTGCCAAACAGCATGGAGACAGACTTCATTTTGAGAGTTTTACTCACTTCCTGAGTGATATTAGAAATGGAAATGGACCATTCTCAGCCTGTAGAGACCAGGAGAGAACCATTTGTTCTGTAGGACAGGAATTACCTGACGCTCTGTCTGCTTAAATGGGAAAAGATTTAATTCAGTGAAGGTACCGAAAGGCACCTGGGGCTGAAGAGAACAGTGGGGAGATTTTCCCCTTTGTTAAGAGTTCCTTAGAAGACTTTTATTAATGCCACAGAAAGATGGCATTGTGGAGGTGCTGAGGCACCACAGACAGGCAGTATGGTGGACCTCTGAGGAGGGTCCAGGCCTCAGCATCACAGACAGACAGTATGGTGGACCTCTGAGGAGGGTCCAGGCCTCAGCATCACAGACAG